>JARCZZ010018431.1:0-14471 GCA_030323915.1 Brotogeris chrysoptera | reverse complement strand
CTATGAAGACAGAACAGTGAATCATGGAATAACTGAAGATTAAAGCTCAACTGCCTGAGAGGAGGATGGAGCCAGGAAGGGGCTGGGCTCTGCTCCCAAGGAACAAGGGATGGGCCACAGAGGAACCGGCCTCAAGCTGCACCAGGGCAGGTTTAGATGGAGCTGAGGAACACTTCCTTCCCCAGAGGGTGCTCAGCATTGGAACAGGTGCCCAGGGCAGTGCTGGAGTCACTGTCCCTGGAAGTGTTCACACAGTGTGGAGACGAGGCCCTCAGTGCCATGGGTCAGTGGTGGCCTTGGCAGTGCTGGGGAACGGTTGGACTTGATGAGCTTACAGGTCTTTTCCAACCTGGTTGATTCTACGATTTAATCTTATAGGGGGGATTTTATCAGAATCTGTTATCAAAGAACGGAATAAAAGCCACAAAATGTAGTTTCATATTAGTGAGGAACAGTCATTCAGAACTTGTAAGAACAGTAATTCTACTTGTAAGGACAATAAGAAATAAAATCACTTCTGCAAAATGTGAATTAAGCTGAACATTGGCAATGTACTATTTCATAATAATTCATCAGTTCAGAATAGTATCAGACTCCCTAAGAACTAAAAATCAGAATTCCTGACTTCCAGCACTTGTGCTTAGGCACAGGTGCCGTTCTAGTAAGCCTACATCTTGTCTTGTCTCTAGATCAAACAGCAGAAGAATGAGAGCAGTATCTAAAGCATGTGACAGGGACAGAAAGCCACCAGGAACAGAGCAGGATCACCTCTTGAAGAGAACAATAAACTTCCAAACACTAAAGGAGGACAACTGGTAGAGGGAGGGGAGGATGAGCTAAAAAACACATCATAGAGGACCACTTCAGAAAAGATGAATTCCTAGAAGAAGGAATATGAGCCATTCTTCCAACTCTAACCAGTACTTTCTGCAAGGACAGGTGGCAAACTAACAAATCCAGGAGCTTCCACTGAGCCTGAACTATTCTTTTTCCCCTGACCATTTCTCACAAACATAATGGTGTAGGACAAAATTACCTTTCTCTGTAGAATCGCCAACAATGATCTTGCCGCCCCTCTTGCTTGTTTTCTCTACTGAGAGTGCTGTGCTCAGCCCCTGTTCATGCTTTCCCAGCCCCTGGCCCTCTCTGAAACCATACTTCTGCATGATTTTATGAGCCACTGTTCCCCTGTAAGGAGAAAAAGCACCAGTTAGGAAAGATTTCTTCCACAAAACATTAACACTGCATTTTTCCTGAGTGCTTGAACATTCTACCTCCTAAAAATCTCATTGCATAGAGACTGAAAACATAATAGGTTCTGTAAGACTTAACAACCTAGCAACAACAGCATCCTGTGAAGATGAGAAGTGTTACCCCTGAATTAGATGGAAGAGTTGTCAGAGAAGGTGACTTAATAAAATTGCTCATAGTTTTATCGATACGACCCAACCTCCATTAACAGTGCAAGTCAGCATCATACACTATACAATGGTTTGGGTTAGAAGGGACATTTAAAGACCATCTAGTCCAACCCCATTGCCATGGCAGGGACACCTTCCCCTAGATCAGGCTGCTGACCATAGATCACAAATGAGGCTAGATGAAGGTCTATGCAGTCAGCTTTATTATCTTTGTCAGTGGCTGTTATCAAAAGCTTGAGAGAAAAGGCAGATGTGGAACAATCTAATTCCCACATTAATCAGATTCAGCTGTTAGTTCCAAGTTAGTATAAACTCCAGAGTATACAGCTTCGTCAGCCCATTCTCTAACGAATCTGAATATCCTAGGTATTAATTTAAACACATCTCATCTTTCTGAATTTTCAAGAAGGTATTGAGGCAATAAAATCATAGAATGGATTGTAAGGGACCTTAACGCTCATCCAGTTCCAACCCCCTGACATGGGCAGGGATCACCTGCCACTAGAGCAGCTTGCTCCAAGCCCCATTCAACCTGGCCTTGAACACTGCCAGGGATGGGGCAGCCACAGCTTCTCTGGGCACCCCCTGACAGCGCTTCAGCACCCCCACAGTAAAGAAGTTCCTTATATCTAACCTGAACTTCCCGTTTCAGTTTAAAACCATTCCACCTTAAGTACCTCTCAAAAAGCACCTCCACTGACAGGTTTTGAAATTCCCACTGAATGAATATTCAGAATCCAAATATACCTAAACATGTTGACATTTCTTTGGAGACCACAGCTAAAGACACAAAAATGATGCCATGGTTTACTAGTTTAAACCACAGTAAATATTCTATGCTCAGTCACCCCATTTTACCAAAAGACATGTAGGATTACACATAAGATTACAATGACCCTGTGTAAGCAGTGACTACATGAGTATTTTCTAAGCATACTACATGAAACATACAAAGACACCTTCAAAAGGCCACAAAGTCTGGCTATGTAACGGTGAAAAGTTAAAACACCAAGTCACAGAATTAACAGTAGCTAACTGTGTGGTCAACATAAGGCAAGTGAGATTTTGTATTTAGCACTTCCTTCAATGAAGGTCTGAAGGTCCTGGGGTATTGCTAAGTAGAAGTGGTAACAATACATTAATTGATCCAAAAGTCCTGAGTTCGGTTATCCTTTTGCTGCACTAAGTGTTTCTATTAGAAAATGCATTAAAAATCATCTCCAAAATGGAAATGCAGTGTAACAGTGTTTGACTACACTGAGGCTGCATTTCCACAACACCCAATGCAAGTGCTAGGAGTACCACATCTAACCACTCCACCTTTCAACTGAGATCTCAAGATGTTTTTAGCCATAAATTCGACTTCCCCTTGTTGCCACAGTAGTAACAACAACTATATATGATGCTAATTTGAGGCAGAAAGTAACTGGGCAGATCTGCAGCCACAGCTGCTACGTTGCTGCAAATATGCTTTGAATTTCTGAAGAAACAAACAAAGCAGAGCTGAAATGATTTGCCCCCCCCATATGTACCATATTTAAGACAAAGCTGGAAAAAATCCCTAGAGGAACTAACATGCCACCTGTGAGTTCCTGTGCACTACATTAAGTTTGGCTTGTGAAAGCCATAAACACTTTATGCCAGTGTGGCTTCAGAACTCACTGAAAAGCAAAGCCTTGAATGCAATCACCTCAAATGCGTTTCTCTCCATCAAGTAAATCCACAGCTTTTCCTGTATCCTGCCAGTTAGAACTATATGCCCTCTGACATGTCATGGGATGTGTTCTCCTTTACTGACAAACTTTTGGTTTAAACCACCTTTTCCCACCAAATGAGCACAAGTCAATCATTTACCCCATGTTAGCAAGGAAAGAGTTGCTAGGTCCTGTTGGGGAACGAGGTCTTTCTGGCTCATCATACGCTGGAGGAGGAATAGCTGCTTTGGAAGACGGTGGCCGAGGTCTCGACTCCTCTTCATATGGAAATGATGCTACAGCTGAAGAAAAGAGACATTTGTTTTTTCAGTAAAATACTCTGCATGATCTAACCTACTTGTTATGAGCACTGGAGTACTGCGCCTTCAGTTCATATTCACACACAGCTGCAAGGTGTACTTCCATCTCCTTTGATACTAACAAAGTCTTCCACATAAAATCCAAATCAGAAAATTTCCTTTGCACATGCTGCTTTAACATCCCCTCTCCTCTCTCCCTCTTGGAAACAGGAGTTATCCTGATTCTCCTCACTGGATACAAAGCGAGTTTGTATCCACAGGTCTATAATGCATTTATTAACCTCTTATCAAATGGAGAAAAGAAACATTTAGAGGCCACCTGCACTATGAGTTTATCCACACAGAGGGCAAACAAACTTGAAAGCCTCATTCATCAAGAACAGAATTACAACAAAAACAGATCAATGCACACAGCTTGGGGGCTGGAGAATGGGAAGAAAAGTGCACTGGAGATGTACATAAAAGAAAGCAGTCTTAGAATGAATGCAGCTCAAATCAAAGTATTTATACAATCTGAAGAGATCTCACAAATCCTGAATTGAAACTCTTCCTGGGGGGTGGAGATATATCTATATCTATCTCTATGTATACATATATATAGGTATCTCAATCATACTGATGAGATTATTGAACTACCTTCCATTGACAAGTCATAGAACAGAATCATAGAATAGTTAGGGCTGGAAAGGACCTTAAGATCATCCAGTTCTAACCCCTTGCCATGGGCAAAGACACCTCCCACTAAACCATATCACCCAAGGCTCTGTCCAACCAGGACATGAACACTGCCAGGGATGGAGCATTCCCGGCTTCGTTGGGCAACCCATTCCAGTGCCTCACCACCCTTACAGTAAAGAACTTCCTCCTTATATCCAATCTAAACTTCTCTTGTTTAAGTTTTAACCTGTTACCCAATGTACTATCAGTACAATCCCTAAAGAAGAGTCCCTCCCCAGCATCCTTACAGGCCCCCTAAAGTCAAATGTAAAGAAAAAAAGCCTACAGGGCACTGAAGGAAATACCAGGAACACACTTTTCAATGGACTTACGGACTTGCAGACTGACATCGTCTTAGATTATTTCCTGCTGAACTGGTAAGCTGTCCCTTACCAAATAAAATGTCAGATGTAATGCTTGGGGATGTTGTATGAGCAAAACCCAATCCCTGTTTAAGCAGCAGATGGACTGGCCTATGGGACTTCTGCTACAGCAGTGTTTTCTCAGGTTTTTCCAGCCCAGCTTAGAGCATTAAGCAACAAACCGTACAAAGGATTCCTTGTTGGATCATGCCCCATTTCAAAAAGCTCTCTCCCTCAGGATATTTCTACCATTTCCAGCTTCTATTTACTTTTCTTTGACACCACTCAATTGCTCTTCATTATTTACTCAAAACAACCTCTTTCTGTTTCGAATGTTTGCACACTGCAAATGCTTTCGCTATTGTATCATTCACTCATGCTGACAAGTTTCCGTTTCGGTAAAGTTGAATTTTCCCATGAAGAAAACCAGGACTCCCAAAGGAATGTTTGTGTGCAGAAGATTCTTTTCCCTTATTATTTTTTAACATACACCACATGCTGTTCCATATTTTAATTGACAAATTTAAGACCACAAGACATGCAAAAAGAGGGAATGGGTTTGTTCTTATAGCAAGACTGTGCCATCTAGTGGTTAAGAGAAACCTGGTGCATACACACTTCTAGCAAACACTGTATCCCTCAAAAACTTACTAAGTTCTGTCCGTAGTACATAACCCTTTCAGAAAGATATCCAGAAAGTACCTCCTAAAGCAAAAGGCAATAGAAAAATTCCCTCTCCATACTGTGGAGGCTTCTAGTCTACCCAGAGGAACCTGTCTGCAACGCTTCTCCTTTCACATCACAAACGAGTAACTGAGCATGGCTATAACAGACCAGCTTGCCAAACCACTTCTCCAGCAATATAGAAAGAATCCTTCAGAACAGAGATGTGAAGCACAGTAGTGTTGCAGCATCCCTGCAGCTTCCCCCATGAACAAAGAACCGGTACAAGTTGCTCTGCCCAAGAACCGTATGGGAAGAACATCAGGATGACAGAAGGCTGAGTGAGAAATGAACACAGCCAAGTTTTAGAGAACAGGATTCTGGTGTACTTACGTTCTTTGTCCTTCTCAACAAGGGAAGTGGGTGGTGCAATGGCAGCTCCTCCCATACCTATGAGCAAAATGGAAGATTACGCATTTGTATGATTATGCTCTGCTGCTCAAAATAGCTTCACTGAATCTTAAGATAGCTGCTGGCTCCTCACTAGCCAATTCTTAACACACATCAAGAGAAAAGCAGCAAGAGAGCAGTCTGAGAAGCTTCAACAGTGGTGAGCTAGATCTGAACGAAAAGCACATCAAGGGACACATCAAACTGCAGTGATGTACTACTACATGTTGTGTCTGTCAAAAACATATTTCACAGGATTTCAATGTTGAAGACTAGAGTGAAACAAACCTTTAGTTCTAAAACTGCTCAATCAAACCAAATGAGAAAGATGCTCTGTTCAAAATTAGCTATACTTCGAAACAGTAAAGCACAAAGCCTCTTAATGAACAATATTCTAATGTAGTTTCATAACTTCCAAGGCAGAGCAAATATCTCTCATGTCCTGTCACAAATTTTCTTTTTTGGAGTAACAATAGCCCTGAATTATTTACTGTATCTTTGGTGCTGAAAGTTTAATTTTGTTTATAGAATCACAGAATGGTTTGAGTTTTAAAAGAGCTTAAGATCATCCAGTTCTAGCCCTCCTGCTTTAGGCAGGGACACCTCACACTAGACCATGTCGCCCAAGGCTCTGTCCAAGCTGGCCTTGAACACTGCCAAGGATTTACCACTTCTTTGGGCAACCCATTCCAGTGTCTCAGCACCTTCACAGTAAAGAACTTCTTCCTTATAGCCAACCTGAACTTTCCCTGTTTCAGTCTGAATCCATCACCCCTTGTCCCATCACTACAGTCCCTGATGAAGAGTCCCTCCCCAGCATCCTTGTAACCCCCTTCAGATACTGGAAGCTGCTCTGAGGTCTCCAAGCAGTTTCTCTTCTCCAGACTGAACAGATATGCAAAAACCTATCTCATCACCCAGATCCACATCATCTAACTAGTTACAAGGGCATGGAAATAACAAATGCAGGAATAGCTTTAGTAGTGAAAACTCAACAGTGACCCTCTTACTGAGATTTTATCTTGCGCTTCATCCCTTTCCTGGAAACTACACCATGCAGAAACTTAAACCAGGTTATCTACAGACTAAAGTAAAAAGAGGTCTTTCCACAAGTAATTTAGCCTACATGGAAAGAACAGTTTTCTGCATTACAACAGTTATGGTTGTAATAAAATGCTACGGCTATTCTAAAGGCTCAGAAATAGTACACACCTCAGCTGAGAAGAGACATACACAATCCATGGAACAGGATTGTGAATCCCCCCATTTCTTTTTCTCCTCACTCCCCATCAAAAAAAAACCCAACAAAACAAACAGCTCCCTTACTTCTTTTTCGTCTCTCCCTTTCATAATCTTCATCTTCATCAGAATCTGGATCTGGTCTTCTTGAAAAGCCACTGGCTTCATGTCTGTCTTTACGTCTTCTAGGAAACATAGTAAGTTAGAAACCATCAAAGTTAACTCTTTGCTTTAACCTGTGATATCACCTTTGCAGTATGAATTATACTGCTCCACTCTAATTGCCATTTTATTACATTTTCCATGAAGGCGTGAGTAAAAACCTTTACTTTTTTTTCTTTGCTTTTATCCTCATGGAGTATTTTTTGTAAAATTAAGACAGATCCAAAGCAAGATCATTTTCCACTTGCAAGTCAGCCAAGAAGAATATATGAAAATGAGGAAGCACCTGCAGAAATCTAGTCCAAACTGACTACGGTGACTGAATAACTACAAAGGAAGAGGTGTTGGGTGGGACAGACCACAAGATAACAGAGACATTAATTGATCACCCTGCTTTGAACAGAATCCCTCCTACATTCCCCATCACAGGCTACACAGAGTAATATCATTTACTCAGTCAACTGAAAAAAAAACCACCAAACCCATCAGATTATTGAGTAGCTTGGCGATTAAATAAGATTCCAACAAGTCTATGAAAACATATTTAACATTAGGTGAGAAATGCTTCAAGAAGTGTTTGCACTTCAGCTGTTATTTAACGTGATCATGAAATGATTCACTTTAATACTTCAGAAAAAGTAAAAGCAGTCTTCCCAAACTATGAGGAGCACAATGTGGAACAGAAGTCAGATCTCATTGCCAGCACAGCCATCAAAACTGTGCTACAGGATGCTAAAACCAGCTCAACTGTTCTGAATGCCTGCACTGTGAATTTAAACCAAACCTACACCCTGTTCTAACACCCAGGTTATTACAATGCATCCAGCTGATGCAGGCTCGGCTGAGATTGTTTCCCCAATTTTAAATGAGAGTGTATGATGCGTTTTTCACTTCCTCTCTCTAATGTTATATATAAAGACTACCTTTTTGGCCCACACACAACAAGCACAAGCATGACTGAACAGCCATCAACACTGAAGCTGTGGAAATGACAGCCTGGATTTCTGACATCTTGACAGAGAGCCTGAGGCATTCCTCCTCCACCAGATCAATGGAGACAGAACCAAGAGAGAACAGAGAAGGCCAAATTGCTAAAAGTATCAATTTCCACAATCTAAAAAGGGCAACAGAATAACCCTGTTGTAATTCCATAGACTTGAGATGATTCATATCATGATGAAGCTGGCTTATTAATATCATTTAAAATAGGCAAATATAGTCTTACTGCCTGGCTGGCAGATGTTTTACCACCTATTTCAATAGGATACCAAATCTGCATGCAACTTCTTTAATATGATTAGAGAGATTTCTTATTCCATGGAAATGGCATTAAGGCAATTATAAGTAAGTAGTGTTCTCTTGTACAGAGACAGAGAAGTAATAAATACACAATTAACTTACTTGAACTAAATGCAGACTGTTAATAAAGTATAATTATGCCTCTCATAAGCTATGCTAGCTACATCTTTAAAACTGGATGCATTATGTATCAGTTTGTAGTATTTAAACCCAGAAATGAGGGTGTATCACTAGGTGTTGGAAGTATTTCTGTAGTCAAGTTATACTGACAATACCCTAAAGGTCAAAGTCTGATAATGACGCATTAAGTGCCCAAATGCTGCTGCTACTGTCAAAATAAAGTAGATATAGCGAAAGCTGACACATCTTTCAGCTAAAGAGGCTGTTAACATGATAAATGTTGCAATTTTTGCACCATCAGTCGATTTAGCAAGAGTATTACAACATACAACATACTAAAATCTTGTGCTTGTTTCTAAAGCAGTTTTCTTCACAAAAGCTTTAAGAATCTCCCTTTTTAGAGGGATAAAATTAAACAAATTGATATGTTTGCTCTTTATATAATTGATACAAGTTTAACCAAAAGCCTTACTTTTCTCTTTCTTCAATCTCCTTTTGCCTCTCCAGCTCACGCTGCCTCTGTCGTTCCTCCCTTTGACGTTTCACCACTTTTTCATAGTCATTTGGGAACATGGGATCATACTCATCTGCCAAAGGAATCAACACATCTCCTGCAGAGAAACCACTGGGTACAGGATCCTGAAAGAAAGAAAAAGGATTCTGTCAGCTGATATCCGAAAGCAACAACCAGTTGAAAGCCAGTAGTTTAACATTTCCTTCTCACTCCCAACATCATAAACCACAACTCCCGACTTCAATAAAAGCAGGTAACATCCTAATCCCACTGGTACCAGAAGAAATCTTTGCTTCACTTAAAACTAATATTCCATCCAGGCTTTCACCATTTCAAATTTTTCCATGGATAAAAAATTGCCCCCACTCACTCCCCCTACCAAATACAAAGCAGCAGCACACCATCATGGACAAGGATTTTTCAACCCCCCCTTAAGTCATTATTAGAAGTATGAGGGCACCTTGCTCTTGCAACCATCTGCAAGGGGTCCTCCCCCATAATCTCATCAGTCTTTTTCATCAGCTGCTATTAATATAACAAAGGCAGAGGTTCACACATTGTTCCACCTTCATCTGAAAGAACTATTTAGGGCCATGAGGATGATCGGGGGCTGGAGCGCCTCCCATATGAAGAAAGGCTGAGAAAACTGGGGCTAGAGGACTCAGAGCAGCTTCCAGTGTCTGAAAGGGGCTACAAGGATGCTGGAAAGGGACTATTTATCACGGACTGTAGCGATAGGACAAGGGGTGATGGGTTCAAAATTAAACAGGGAAGATTTAGGTCGGATATAGGGAAGTTCTTCCCTGCGAGGGTGCTGAGGCGCTGGCACAGGGTGCCCAGAGAAGCCCCATCCCTGGCAGTATAAAAGGCCAAGCTGGACAGGGCTTGAAGCAACCTGCTCTAGTGGAAGGTGTCCCTGTCCATGGCACGGGTTGGAACTGGATGAGCTTTAAGATCCCTTCCAACCCAAACCATTCTGGGATTCTGAGAGTCAATTTCAGAACCACCACCTTTGAAAAAGATTCAGGGACAAAGTTTCTTTTGATTCCTTACCATGAGAAATCCATCTTAAAAGGTTAGGTGGCTTTTCTTTTTAAGTTGATTGATATACAGGCCCATTTCCAACACTGGTGCAATCACAATTACATTCATTATTAACCTGACCAAACTGCTGTCTTGCAAAGTACCTTCGCATTGATCAGAAGAAATAAATGAGGAATGCTGGTTTATTTTAACTACATGTTAATATTGGTAATTCCATGCTGTATCACATGGAAAGACTGTATGAAGCTGAAATGTTCAATAATTATGAGCAGAGGAAATCAATTTCAGAAAATGGTCATTTTTTTGACCACTAGGAGAGATGATGGAAAACTAAAAATATAGACTGCAGTCAAACAACTCAAATTCTAAACCATTAGTTAACAGATGAACTTTTTAGCTGCCTTGGTTTTACCTTTAAGCCAGCTGCTACATGAGGTGGTGTGTCCACGATCTGTCTCTCATCAGAAGAGCCTCCTCGTTTCAGGTCAATCACTGGAGCAAGGACTGTGCTTTGCTTTGTCCTCTGACTCTGAAAAACATCACCAAACATAGAATGTCTGAAAAAAGAGAAATCAGCAGCTAATTTTATGTATTTGTTGCTGGTTTATCTCCAATTTTTGTAGTAAAAGGATGAAAACCACTGTCTCAAATTCTTCACTGTGCAAAGCTCAATAAATTATTTCTCTTCAGTTTACCAAAATACAGTAATTTCTGCTCTCGTGAGACCTCACATGGAGCTCTGTGTGCAGTTCTGGTGCCCTCAACAGAAGAAGGACATGGAGCTGCTGGAGTAAGTCCAGAGGAGGCCACGAGGATGATCAGGGGCTGGAGCACCTTCCTTATGAAGACAAGCTGAGAACATCTGGGGCCATTCAGCCTGGAGAAGAAAAGCTGCACTGAGACCTCAGAACAGCTTCCAGTGTCTGATGGGGACTTCAAGGATGCTGGAGAGGGGCTCTTCATCAGGTACTGTAGTGACAGGACAAGGGGTGATGGGTTCAAACTTAAACAGAGGAGAAGGAACTCTTTACTGTGAAGGTGGTGAGGCACTGACACAGGCTGCATCAGAGAAGCTGTGGCTGACCCATCCCTGGCAGTGTTCAAGCCCAGGCTGGACAGAGCTTTGGGCAACATGGTCTAGCGACCACGGCAGGGGGTTGGAACTGGATGAGCTTGAGGTCCTTTCCAGCCCAAAGCAGTCTGGGATTCAGTGATTTGTAAGGGTCCTTGACATGGATAACTAAGCTTATGTCATGTTTCAGTGGTGGCAGAGGCTCTCAGTTCCGAGTCAAATGCTTGCCAACCATGGTTAAAGAGCTGCTACACAAATACAGATCTGATGGAATATTTCAAAGAATGCTTCCATGAAACCAGTGCATACTTTCCTCTTTTTAAGCAAGTGAGATCACACTTTGCGTGTGCATGCACTAGAACATAACAGTGGTAGGTGAATGCTACTAGGCTTGGACTAGGACCAGAAAGACACCTTAAAAATTCAGACAATCTTTTCAGATGAGTTTGAACCAAGTGGGTTTTTAAGAAGGGGCTCAGACTCATTTAAAAAATCTACTGTTCTTTGAATTTTATCATTTGATAAAATGTATTAATCTATTCTGAAGTCTGAGTTTTCTAATTCTCTATTAGCTTGTGCATATACTGATAGCAGTTACACAAAGAATCTAATAGTCATTTAGATTTCATTCAGGCAGGTTGTTCCAGTTATCAACTAAATCCTGCTCTCCACTTCAGCAGCATAAAACAGGAGTAAGCTGAATGAAAAAAATGCTGTGCCTACTGAAGTGTTCAGTATCTAAGCTGTTACTTATTTTTAATCAAGTAATCTTGCTCTAGAGGTACACACCACAAAGAACACACACATGTCCTGCCTGAACCAACATATCAACGCTGCTTGAAGAAAGAGGATGAAATATAGCAATAAGAAGAGAAATTGGCTTTGTCACAGTTCAGGCTCAGGGAATTAGCTTGAACTCATTCTCCCTTTAGGTACATTGGAAATACTTTCTGCAGACATTTCTAATGCACAACAATTTGCACTTTAGAACCAAAAGCCTTAAAAAGGCATAAAAAGCATAAAGTGATGTGGTATGGCCAACCATCAAGCACAGTATGACCCTTACTTTAAATAAAACCCCAACTTAATCTCATTATCTTTAAAGTTAGATCTGAAGATCAGCTTTTAGCTGTTACTTAAAAGATCATCAGTTCTTGATTCAACTTTAATGTTAATTTTGCTATTTCCCTCTAACAGACTTTAAGAAACTTGCACCTTGCCTCTCCTCCCCTCAATTTTGTAACGCTCCTTGCTATAAACTCATAGCCAAATCCCAAACTGGTATTCGAAGGTCACGAACCTTCCTCAGTGCTCCAAACAGAAAAGAAGCTTTTATAACAAAGCAAAACCACCAAGGGACTATACCTTTGCTTGTGTGAGAGCTGCTTTCTTCACCTGCAGCTGAGACTGTAGTAGTTTGAAGTTTTTGGACCAGCCTTCTGTTTTAGAATCGCTGGTCTCAACTCCCAAGTCATCGTAAAGTGACATTTTCTCTTCCAATTGAAAACTAGAAGACAAAAAGACAAATTCCAGATGACACAACAAACCTATGCCAGGGCTTATTTGCTATAAGCTTGTTTGTACACCATATTCTGATATTTGTTTTCAGAGCCAGAGAAAATCTGAAGTAATCAAATGTTACTTAGGCTAGTAGCAAATACACATTACTACAGTAAGGCTATTTAAAAGCAGCTGTTTGAAAAGTAATGAATACTGTTCAAGCATTAACAAGTGATGGGAAGCTCCTAAAACTATGTTTGTAGCATTAGGTATCAGTATTTCAGGTTTTAGAGAAGTGATGCTCTGTGCATCACATAAGCCTTAGGATTTCAGAATCAAACACAAAGGAATTACTGTCTCTGGTGTTCTTAAAAACACATCAACATTACAATCATCTTATTAAATGTCACTAATTTTTGCATCACTGTAAAGGAAGATCTTTCTTATACTAAATACACTTGCCACAGCATTATTCACTATTTCCACATATTTCAAAGGCCCTTTTAAAGGCCTCTCAAATATATAGAACTTACATCTGTACGTACACACACACCACACACATATGTATACACACACATATAAAAATTAGCTAGGTAACAGTATCAAAAACATGACATGAAATGCATCACTTCGATACTGCCTCTTAGGTGAACAGAAAAAGAGATGTAACTGTAATGAGAAGTCTGTAATTTGTGGAACGAGCCCACTGAAAGGGTTTAAAGGGCCTTTTAAAACTTATTATTCAGTCTCTGACAGGCCTGGATCACAGCATCTTCACCCTAAAACTAAACTCTTAATTTAGTGCAGGATCAAACAGGACTTGCTCAATGGTCTTGCTCAATGATCAATGGTCTTGCAGATAAAGCTTACAGACTCATCAGCAAGATCTTGATCCCACAGGTCTGACAGACACTTATGTTTGAGCGAACCTGCCTGACACATAGGAGATGATGGTTGCTGCAAATATAACTTACATTCATTTAAGCCTGCAGGAAAAATCTCAGATACAGCAACTATATTATAACTCCAAACTAAAAAAAAAAACTCAACAATTCAATCCTGCAATGGAATATAACAACCAGGCCTCAGCGGAACAGAGCTCACTGCAAGACAACGGGGGCTGCGCTTACCGGAGATTAAACATAGATGCACCCAAGTGAAATATACAGAGGTATGGTATAACACATACGGGCACAGGATGAGAACACGGAACGGCATGAATTCCCACCCACCACAGGGAAGTTAATGCAGTAGAAACGGTGCTATTCTATGAAACACGATGAATTTGCAAGATATATCATATGAATCATACAAGGGACATACGATGCACTCGGGGTACGTGATGCTACACTCAGGGAATACAGGGAAGGCGCTGCCACCGCGGGAAAGGGACTTCGTGCCTCAGCGCCTGGAAGGGATGTGGCACACAGTGGAGCAGGACGGCGGGGCCGCCAGCACGCCGGCAGAGCCATGGGCTCTGGGGGACCCTCAAGCGCGGCCGGACACCCCCCCCCCCCCGGCAGGCCCCTACCCCTCCGAGTCGCACAGCCGCACTGCGGAGGGACCCGGCGCCCTCCTCCCGCTCCGCCCTGAGTCCTCACACCCTCCCGGAGCCCGGCACCTCCTCCCCGGGCTGGCACCCCGGGCCCCGGCCCGTAACACACCGCTCACCCGTCACCGCGCCGCAGCCGCCATCAGCCGCCCGCTGAGGCAGCCGGGAAACGGGCCGCTCCTGCGCACTGCCGCCCGCACGCCCTCGCTTGACCAATGAGCGCCAAGAGGCAGCGCCTCTATTGTACTGCCCCCTGGCGGCCGCGCAGCACCGCCTCCCCCCTCCCTCGCTCCCTCCCTCCCTCCCTCGCTCCCTCGCTCCCTCCATCCCTCCCTCCCTCCC
>JARCZZ010018429.1:0-11361 GCA_030323915.1 Brotogeris chrysoptera | reverse complement strand
CCAGCTCCATTGCCATTCACCAGCTTTGCTGCCCGGTAATTCAGCCTTGGTTTATATCTGTCACGTAGGCTTGAACAGACCGCCCGTGACGGGATGGCACCACACAAGCTCACGCCATGGCCGGGCCACGCGCTAACACGGGCAATGAGAAGAGCTTTACGTGAGGTGGCGTTTCCCTGGGGAGCACCGTGCAGTGCCGGGCACCGGCTGACCAGGGAGGGGGAACAGCGAGAAGTGTGGTAGAGCTCCAGTTATTGAAGCGGCGGAATGGAGCGGGGATCCCTGCCAAGCACAGGGGTGGAAAGGGAACTGGAGGATGGGAACTGGGGAGCCCCAAAGGGCTGGAGAGGAAAAGTAAAAGCGAGAAAGACAATTAGAAATAACATCTTATTTTTTTGTGCCAGATTTTGAGGGTAAGATAACTTCTTTCATGCTTTCTGACAACCTGCTGGGAGTCAGAACTGCTAAATCTCCAGAGGCCTAAGCAGAATGCAGTAGCAGTTGGCTGATGAAGTGGTTGAGCAGGGAAGAAAATGAAGACAAGTAAAACTGAAAGTGAGGCATTTGGAAAATAGCCTGATTTAGCCCCATTTTATCTGAAGCCAGGCTTGAAGGGAGCCACTAAATGTGTTGCTTTTACAAGAGGACCATATAGAAGGGTTTTGAATTAATAAAGAAGCAGGAATAAGGGAATAACTAGTGTATCTGCCGCAGCTCTAAATGAAGCTTGGGTTTCTTGTGGAAGCAAAGGCCGGGAGCGCTGGAAGCAGTGCCGCTCCAGCGAGCAGACACCAGCACCGCCGGGAGCCTGGGCTGGTGCCAGCGGTGTGCAATGGATTTCTGTGGGGCGCTGGGCTACTCCCTGCAGCCATCATTTTCTCCTTACTGCTTCTAATCTCATGGATAATGGGGGTTCTCTCTTTGTTAAACACTCAGGAAAGTACTGAAGACATTTAAAGGCGGATCTGTAAGAACAGAAAAAAATCAGCAACAACAGTTAGTCTGAAATGTTACAGGAGACCAAGTGAATTACGAAGTGGTCACAAATGAATGTGTTTTTTTTTCATGTTGCTGCTTTTGTGATCCTATGTTCAAGCACAGAGATGCTTCCAAAAGGCATGTTTAATTGTAAGGTGGTTTTTTTTTTTGTGTTTTCAAAACGTGCGTAGATTGTACAGAGAAAGGTTGTGAAGAAGCTGACCGAATACTTCCCTTTTCCAGATGTCATCCACTGTGTTTATGAACAAAAGTCATTGTGTAATTTGTTTAAAGAGAATTGCTTATGAAATAAATACCTTGGAAAGTATTTACAGGTAGTTCTGACTCAGGTCAAAAGATCTTGGTTTTAACCTCCTTTTTATTTTTAACTCAGTATAAAAAGCCGTCTCGTTGAACCATATGAATTTATGAATGTAATCAGGAATGTACATGTGGTAACTTACTCCCTTTTACCGCTTAGACTCATAACAAAAGAATTCGGTGTTATCAGAGTCTGTTTGAACTGTAAAGCAATAAACAAACAGGTGATTGTTTTCTCATGAGCAAAGAAAGGGAAGGTTTGGTTCCGAGGTAAGCTCTTACCGCTGCGAAAAGGAAGAACAGAGCAGAGAGCAAAGTCTGCAGAAACCTTTTTTTCTCTTTGCCCTGGGGTCAACATCTCCAGCATGACCTCATGTGCTGCACATCCCGGCCCATGGCCATCCAGCTTGTGGAGCCCACAGCAGGACGGGTGACGCATTATCCAGGAGCAAGAGCAGCCATTTTCTGCTGGTGATTTCTGTTTTAGAGAAGCTGCTTGCTCACTTCTTGGGTTTTTTCCTAATGCATTCAAAAGTCTTTGTTTTTATAGCTAAACTATTTCTAATAGACTATTATTAGTAGAATAGTCTATTCTTAATAGACTGTGAACAACAAAAGCACAAATGTCAAAAGTTCTAAAGCACAATATTGGTCTCCTTCAATATCTTCAGGTGTTTAAACTGAAATAGGAGGACAAAGGGGTTTAAATTCAATTGCCAGGGAACAGTTACATTTACCTGAAACACCACATTTTGGCTAAAACTTCCAGCACTGTTCAGCTTGGAGCAGTCATATTGTTTCTGTGGTGGGTTACCTTATCCTTCCAGAAAGCCTCTTCCCACCCTGCCCATCCCCAAACGGTATGTACATTTTTTTTTTTCAGTTTCCAAATGGCATTTTAGTTATTTAAGAAAGAGTCAAACCACGTGTGGAAAGATGGAACAGTGCGGTTTGGAGGTAACCCAAAGCTTTCCTACCTCCCAAAGCTGTTTCCAGCCTGGTGGGAAGAGCAGAGGCGCTCAGAAGGCAGGGAGGAGTGCACACAATCTGCTGTACTTTCTAGTCCCAACATGAAAGGTTCTTTCTGTAGACTTTAGCAAAGCCATTGCATTGTTTTCTTTCAAGCTGCTCCTTAAAAGCCTCATTTCTGGAGGCTGGAGCCTTCTCTGGCAGGTATTGAGGTATTGGCAGGTACTGCCTGCGTCTGGCTCAGTGTCCCACAGCTCCTGGCACCCCTTGTTCCAGCCGAAGCATCTGTCTTTTTGTCCTGTAGGCACCAGTGTTTGGTACAGTGCATGCTCACACACAGTGTTGTGTAGACAAGGGGAGATGTGAGGAGTACTGAGAGTTTTGGGTTCACCTAACAAGGTCTCCTAAATAGCCTGGGGTTCACCCCTATCCCAGGAAATCTGCTGGCTGGATTTCTGCTGTGTTTTGGCCTCTCACAAAAGGGTTGTGAGAGGTCCCTGCCCAGTCTGTGAAAGAAGAGGCTATACAATCATAGAATTGCTTAGGTTGGAAAAGCCCATTAAGATCATCAAGTCCAACCATTAAGCCAGCCCTGCCAAGCCACTGCCATGTCCCTAGTTAACTATGCCCCAACTGGGCACTGTCTGGAACAATTTCACAGTGGGACTTGCACCTTAGGAAGTGTGCTGATCACTCTCACAAAGTGCATCCACAACACAAGGAGATGCTACTTGGGTCAGGTTTGCTACATGCGCACATCTTTAGTGATCCAACAAGGCTGCTTAACTCTTTCACTTTGTTGTACAGAAAACAAAGCTCTGGGATATTTTGTCCCTTTAGGCTACAGTTAAGGTTGTGCTTTCTGGGAGTTTTATTTTTCCTTCTGTTTCCCACTACACATTACTGAGGAGCAGAGCTGGAGCGCAATCAAAGCCCAGGGGACTTCAGCAGTCCCCCAGGGTGTACTGGGAGAGCTACAGTCGTCCTGCGGGGCTAAAGACAAGCCACATCTTAGTTTTTATGATGCTTTCTGTTTACAGCTTCATACATTCTTAGGTGTCTAAGCAGGCAATAAGATGTTGAAGTAGTTGTTAGCAAATATTCTTGGTCATACCTGGGGTCCTGTAAAAAACCTCTTATATCTGACTCCCAAGCTCGCTGTAGAAGCAGAAACATAAAATATAGTGCCAGGAGCCAGGAAAGCAGGCTCAGAGAGCTTTCTGGGTCCTGAGCAAGGAGGTCACAGTCCTGTTGGTGGCTGGCTTTAGTGGCAGCACCTCAACAAAGCATTGGGAAGCTCCTGTCCCTCCAATTCTTACCCTTACTGACAGTTCTGGCCACTCACACACAGGCGTGCATAGGCAATATTGCCACTTCCCCAGACAAACCACCCAGTCTCTGACCTCTCCATTAGGTTGTGCTTATTTTTGCCTTTATCCTATCACCCTAGTTTGCAGCATGACCCACCATCACCTGCACTTGCACAGTGAAGCAAACAACAAACTGGCTGAAACCACCCAGGCTTCTGCATGGGCTGTGTCAAAGGCAGCAGAGAGTAGAAGAGAAAGAGCCATCGAGAAAGAAATGTTAAAACTAAGTACAATGAAAAGGCAGCTGGAGGAGGGAAAAAAGGGAGGCTGAAGACCTGCTGTTCATAGCTGATCAAATTAAACAAAGGTTTCTGACAAAGGGAAAGTTTAATTCATCCTTCTTTTATGAAAGCCTCAGGCAGCGGATGCTGGATTTCTAATGTTAAATTTCAAGCTGTCTTCGCCATGGTGCTTATCATGAGCAGCATTAGTAAACACAAGGCAGTTCTTTATGCTACCCTAAGAACTGAAAACACTGAGCAGAATCCCCCACATTGTGTTTGATACGACTTTCTTTTGCAAGTACGTAGGATAAAATTAGGGATGTGAGGGAAAAGTCAAGAATATGCCATATGGCAGCTAAAACATGATCGAAAAGTCAATGCAAGAGACCTAGGGGCAAGGCTGGAAGAAGCTACAGCCTTGGGAAGCCTCAGCCACTGTGAGCCTCGTGAACATGCAAGAGCACGTGCAGCAGCAAGCCTGCAGGTCTGTCCACATCCACCCTCCGCAGCCGCCAGGCCTGGACTACATTGTGAGGCACGGGAGGATGCGGGAGGTCTCAGGCTTGCCCTGACCAGATGCTCTTTGAGCTACACCTGCATCAGTGAGCACTTGAACAACAACCTGCCAGGCCTGAGATATTTTCCCTCCCCCATCCTTTGCTGTACAGTTTTGGGCTATTCTGTTCAGAAGCAGTGTGCTGTAAGCAGGAGCTGTAAGCAGGAGCTGGCAGTGAGTGTGTGGCAGGGCCATTGCACAGGGCTGTTTGTGGGACAGCCCCCAGCCACTGCTGAACCAGGGTTTGCTGAGCCACGGGTCAATATTTGCACCAGGACCAATGTTCAGGCCATCCACTGCCGCAGGTGAGGCTGCCTCTACCATGGCAGCAGTCACCCCAAAGGCAGGGAAGCCGTCCCTAGCTGAGCTCTGCCTCGGAAGAACAGGATGTGTCACAGGACTCGGGTGATAGGGACGGTCTTTGTGACTCGGAGGGCTGTCAGGGCTGCCACAAGCATGTCACTTAGACACAGGTTTACTCTGTGTTGTCTTCACGATCCTTGGCACTTTGTACACCTGCGCCAAAGATCTTTATCTTTCAGCAAACAAGCTGCAGTGAGGGAATAAATTCCTCACTATGACCTTTGGGTGCTTTGACATTTTTTTCACCTACAAGCAAAACAGGGGTTTGTTGTGGGTTTTCTTTTCTGGCTTGCGGGTTTTTTTCCCCAAACAACCCTTATCTCTTGTTTTATGAGACCCTTGTGTGCCTGCTGGAAGCACTGCACTGCGCTGTGTTCCCTTGACATTGCTGGATGATCGCGCCTCTGCCATCCCCAGCTGTGTGGACATCCTTGCAACGTACACCAGGAGTCAGATGTGTGTTTTCTACCCTGCAGTAATTGGGAGCTGCTTAACCCAAATGGAGGAGCACCAGAGCGCAGCTGGGGCTGCTCTCACTGTGTGAGAGTGCCTGACCTCAGCGTGAGCCCCTGTGACAGTGCCCTGGTGCTTGGCTGTCCCCGTGGGGCATGGGCAGCTCTTGCAGTGCTGCTCCCCAGGTGCCCAGTGCTGGAGGCCATGGCACCGGTGCTGAGCACTCAGCAGCGGCAGGGACAGGCCTGCCCTCAGCAGCCAGCCTGGCCCTGCTGCTGTGAATACGGAATGGGCCAAATGGGCTCAGTTATGAAAACCACAGGTTTTAACACTTTACAGGCTGAGAAAATTGGGGCTGTTCAGCCTGGAGAAGCTGCAAGGAGACCTTAGAGCAGCTTCCAGTGTCTGAAGGGAGCTACAAGGATGCTGGAGAGGGACTCTTCATCGGGGACTGTAGTGATAGGACAAGGGGTAATGGGTTCAAACTGGAACAGGGGAAGTTCAGGTTAGAGATAAGGAAGAAGTTCTTTGTTGTGAGGGTGCTGAGGTGCTGGCACAGGGTGCCCAGAGAAGTGGTAAATGCTCCATCCCTGGCACTGTTCAAGGCCAGGCTGGGCAGAGCCTTGGGTGGCAGGGTCTAGGGTGAGGCATCCCTGCCCATGGCAGGGGGTTAGAACTGGATTATCTTAAGGTCCTTTCCAACCCAAACCATTCTATGATTCCATCAACCTGTCATGGTGAACACATAAGACAGCAAAACCTATTGGTTTGTTGTCAATTGCTTTTCTTGGTCCCATTATTTGTTCTGAAGTTAGGACGACCTTGTCCCATAAGCAGGCTCCTCCTGGTCACCTGCCAGCTCACCAGCCCCAGAGCTGCCGCAGCGCTCCACCTTCCTGACCTGAAAATATGAACTTTCGCATTCCTGCCAGCGTGGCTTGTGCCTCCCAAAGCCAGAGTCACCTCCAGCCCGCGCTGCGAGGCGGCGGGACACAGCACAGCCAGAGCTGTCCTTATCGAGTGTGGCAAGGACCTTTTGCTGCGGGAGCAGCTTGCACGTGTGCAGGCTTGTAAAAGGATATGTGTCCATGTGTGCTGATACAGCAATCCTCTGGAGCCGTAAAAACACCGCGGTGCCATCGCCGCACCACATCAAACGAGGCGGCCAAGCACCGCTGTGACCGGAGCTGCACAGGCACCACCAGGGTGGCAGCGTGTGCCTGGCCCAGGGCAAGCGGAGCGGCATTCGGTTTCGCCGATGTGCATTATGTTACTCACCCTTCGGATGTGGTTTTTCCTCTGTAAAATGACACTGGAGTGCAAAACCAGGGCACCGCGGGAGGATGCTGCTGCCCCTGCCTCCCACCAGCGCTAACGGGCAGATTCAGTGGGCAGCAGCCGGTGAAGGGCAGGTGCCATGGTCTTGCCCAGCAGGAAGCAGCCCGGTGAGGATGCCAAGGCTGCTCCTGTGAGCCGGCTGCTCTCCGCACGGCAGCCATGGGATGGGAGCCAGGAACCTGAGCAGTCTGTCCTGCGGCACGTCTGCTGCTGCCAACTGCCATTGCAGCGCAGGGACGGGCCCACCACGAGCCCACCACCATTGCTGTCCGTGGCACCGCAGGTCCCAAAGGGGACAAGACGACTTGAACAAAGTGCTGCAACGGCAGAAACAAGCTGTCCAAGGCTTTCCCTTCCAACCTCTCTCATCTCACTTGCTGAGCAGCAGGCTGTTTCAGTCAGACACAAACTTGCATTGGACACGCAGAGGCTAGTGAGCTGGTGCTGATACCACTGTGCAGCAGGGGTTTGTCCCCTGCGCTACACCGGGTGAGGAGTGGAAGGGCTGTAGGGCAGCACAGAGGTGATGAGGCTGCTGACAGCCCCGCAGGCTCAGCACCCCGCTGCTGGCCAGCACACAGCACCTCACAGCTGCGGCCCCAGAGAGAGAGAGAGAAAACCCCCAGCAAACCCCACCAGGTTACTTCACTACATAAATCAGAGACAGTAAAGAGCCAACTGTCCATTTAAGCAGCTTAGTTTCACTTAGAAAATACTTTACATGTGGCTTGGTCTCTGAGGACTACTTATTCCACGCTTTGGTAATCCAAATGCTGCTTTATAACTGCTGCTTATCCCAGTCTCACTGGTAATGCAGCACTGAGCTTTACTGGTGGTGTGGCTATCGATCCACCACGCAGTCCTCTCAAGGTCCCACTCATCACTGAATAGAGACTGCCCGTGAAGCCAGGTGAGCCTGTGAGTATGGGGACAGCAGTGTAGATGTACCTGCCACACTTCAGACCAGGAGCTGGCGGCTGAGCAGAGCTGGATGCAACAGCCAAAGATCTGTCTGGCTGCTCCTGTTGGGAGCTGCTGGGGCAGGGGCAGGAGGGGAGGTGGACATGGTCAGCGGGGCCGGTGGAAGCACACACGACAAACCTGACACCTCCTCAGGCGGACAGCGCATGGTTTAAACTGCGGTGGGTGTTGCAGTTCCATTAACTGTGTCCTGCTGCCAGGCAGTGCCGCCGTGCAAGGCTGGGAGCGAACGGCTGCACAGCCCAGCAGTGCCCAGCGGGGCCCAGCGGTGCCCAGTGGTGCCCAGCGGTGCCCAGCAGTGCCTAGCGGTGCCCAGCGGTGCCCAGTGGTACCCAGCAGTGCCCAGTGGTGCCCAGCGGTGCCCAGCAGTGCCTAGCGGTGCCCAGTGGTGTCCAGCAGTGCTCAGTGGTGTCCAGTGGTGTCCAGCAGTGCTCAGTGGTGTCCAGTGGTGTCCAGCAGTGCCCAGTGGTGCCCAGCGGTGCCCAGTGGTGTCCAGTGGTGTCCAGCAGTGCCCAGTGGTGTCCAGCAGTGCCCAGCGGTGCCCAGTGGTGTCCAGCAGTGCCCAGCGGTGCCCAGTGGTACCCAGCGGTGCCCAGTGGTACCCAGCGGGGCCCAGCGGTACCCAGTGGTACCCAGCAGTGCCCAGCGGTGCCCAGCGGTGCCCAGCGGTGCCCAGTGGTGTCCAGCGGTGCCCAGTGGTGTCCAGCAGTGCCCAGCGGTGCCCAGTGGTGTCTAGCAGTGCCCAGCAGTGCCCAGTGGTACCCAGCAGTGCCCAGCAGTGGTACTCAGCAGTGCCCAGTGGTGTCCAGCGGTGCCCAGCGGTGCCGCTCTGCAGTGGGGCTGGGTGCAGGCATGGCAGGGCAGACCCTGTGTTCCTGTAAGGATTAGTGCGAGGTCTCTGCCAGCTGTGGTGGGGACTTGGTGGCAGAGACGAGGCTGAGACACTCGGTGCCTCCATGGCCTCCGGCATTTCCTGCTACGATCTGCTCTCAGCTTGCCCAGGGAGAAGCTCTGGAGCAAGGATGAGGTAAGGGAGCAACAAATGGGACATGGACAAGTCCCTGGGACTTGCTGGGATGCACCCAGGAGCACTGAGGCAGCTGGGAGGATCATGGCAACTGGGGGATGTTCTGGGCCGAGCAGCTGATAAACCAGAGCATCCTGTGCCATCCAGCGGGACAGGCTGGAGAATGGGGCCAACAGGAACTCCATGGAGCACGGCAAAGGGAAACGCAGGGTCCTGAACCTGGGGAGGAGCAGCCCCAAGCACCAGGACAAGCTGGGGGCCACTTAGCTGGAAAGCTGCTTTCCAGGGAAGGACCTGGGGGATAACAGGGTGACCATAAGCCAGCCACTATGGCAAGGCAGGCCAGCAGCAGCCTGGGTTGCATTAGGTAGAAGGTGACAGGGCGTTGAAACAGGTTACCCAGAGAGGTTGTGGTCTCACCCTTGTTGCTGTTCCAAAGTCTGTGTGGACCTGGTTCCGAGCCCCTGCTCTTCACAGTGGTCAGCGTCAGGTCCTGTGGCTGCAAAACCTAGAGAAAGGAGCTGGACCCCCACCAGCCTCAGCCTTCACCTTCCCCTTCGTTTTAATAAGGGCCCTTTGCTGTGTCAGGTGTGGGAGCTCAGGGGCTTTGTCATGGCCCTTTGATGGCCTCCTCCCCTCCTGGGCAGAGACCAGGTATTAAAGCAGGGATGTATTCGGAAGTGCCACTGCAGTCCGCAGGCAAACAGCAATCTGGTTTGGAGCTCTAGAAGGAACTTCTGACAGACGAAAACGTCTGGTTTATCAGGAGCCATCGAATCCCAGACTGGTTCGGGCTGGAAAGGACCTTGAGATCATCCAGTTCCGACCCCCAGCCATGGGCAGGGACACCTCACATCAGACCGTGTCACTCAAGGCTTTGTCCAACCTGGCCTTGGACACTGCCAGGGAAAGGAGCCTCTTGAGTCCTTGGCTGTTGCTGGCCACTGGAGATGGATTACTCATTCATAGCACTGAGTAGCGTTTCTAATGTTTTGCTTTCATCTGCATGATAGCTCCATTTATGAAACCTGGGGGGAAGAGGTGTCTGAAGCAGGCACAGGCGTGGGCTGTAGCAGCACAGGCAGCTGGTACAGCAGAGCCAACACAGCCCTGCTGGCAGATTTGCCTTTTGTGTGCAAGCACAAAATCAGACTCAAGCTGCCAGAAGCTGTTATCTACAGATGTAAAACTTCTGTAAATATCATGTCTCCAGTAGCAGTGCTGCTGAGGTGCTGTAACACAGCACGGACAGCGTTACAGTGTGCTGCCTGCCACCCTCTGCACTCATGATGGCTTAACTGCCACCTCCATTGTAAATCCTATTTGTTAAGGATTTATAAATTGGCTGCATTCACTCGCTGCTCTCTGGAAGCTGGCACATGGCTCTCTCCCAGGGTGCTTTTGCCACATTTCCCTTTACTACTTGGCTTTTTTTTTTAACTCCTTGGCTCAGAATCACCACAGAAGGAGCCTCATTCCAATCCCAGAGCCCTAAAATGCTCGGTGGAGGCTAAGACATTACAGAGCTATTGTAATGAATAAGGAAATGAGGGGAAGCCTGACCTGGTACCTTGGACGTGTATCCCAAAGAGCTCCTGCAGGACTTCTGAAGCAGGAACACCCCTCTCCTGCTGCAGGAGGGCTGGGAAGCCTGGGCCCTGCCGGTGGCATCTGCTGAGCTGCACACGGGTGGATACAGAGCATCTGCTGGGAGCTGACTCTTGCCTTGGTGCAAACCCCATGTTCCCAGCTCCACAGTGGCTCTGGGGCTGTGGCTGCAGAGGTTTCCTGGCCCGCAGCGTGCAGGATGCTTGCAGCCATCCCAAGCAAAGCATGGGAGAGGCGGCAGGGTCGAGGCCCTGCCTTCCTGCCAGGCTGGTCCCTAGGCTGGGTCACCTGCCTGGGTGCCTGATGTGGTGCCTGGGCACATCCCACCGGTGCTCCCACCTCGGGTTTCACTTGGGTTTGGTGGCGAGTCCGTGCTACATAGCGAGTTCTTAGCCAGCAGGGATTGAAATGACCAACTCAGCCCCCCAGTGTGATGGCTCCAGCTGTGAGGGTGCTGCAGCATGCTGTGATGGTGCTGCAGCATGCTGTGATGGTGCTGCAGCGCGCTGTGATGGTGCTGCAGCATGCTGTGAGGGTGCTGCAGCACGTTGTGATGGTGCTGCAGCACACTGGGAGGGTGCTGCAGCACGTTGTGATGGTGCTGCAGCACGCTGTGATGGTGCTGCAGCACGTTGTGATGGTGCTGTGTGGTCCGGGCTCCGCTGCCTGGCAAATACCACTTGCTCTTCCCAGTCACTCATGCTACTACATCATCTGTCAGATGTTGCTGTAGACACACAGCTCATGATTGTGATTCTAGATCTGCCCAGCACTGCTGCCTCGGGTTGGACAGAAGCAGAAAAGGCTTTGCCAGCACAGGGCAGTTTGTGCTTTGACACTGGCAATGGTGTTTTTCTTTCTAGAGCTCTTGGTCGTGTTTAAGCATTGCATAAAACTATGTTCATTAGGGAGATGACAGACATACATGGCAAAGGGGGAGAACTGTTTGGCTGTGATGGACCTAAACAAGCACTTACAGTGTACTGTGTATGAATACTGGTACCTACCAACACCAGGAGCCTCCTGTGACAGCTTCTGCCCAATGGAGCCACCTGCTACAGCCAGCAATCCTTCACTGTTTTCCACGGTGTCCTGGTTTCAGCTGGAATACAATCAATTTTCTCCTTCTCAGTAGCTGGTGCAGTGCTGTGGTTTTGACTTTCAGCCTGGGAA
>JARCZZ010018427.1:0-16960 GCA_030323915.1 Brotogeris chrysoptera | reverse complement strand
GGACAAGGGGTAATGGGTTCAAACTTAAACAGGGGAAGTTTAGATTGGATATAAGGAAGAAATTCTTTCCTGTAAGGTTGGTGAGGCACTGGAATGGGTTGCCCAGGGGAAGTTGTGAATGCTCCATCGGTGGCGATGTTGCTGGCTGGGTTGAACATAGCCTTGGATGGCATGGTTTAGTGCGAGTTGTCCCTGCCCATGGCAGCGGGGTTGGAACTAGATGATCTTAAGGTCCTTTCCAACCCTTACTGTTCTATGATTTAATGATCATGCTTCACTCAAAGTCTGAAAATGCTTCAAAGAGGAACACTCATTCCCAATTTATAGTCAGAATGAGCAAGGTGTACCAAGTGGAACCCGGAAGTAATTACCGAAAGACCCATTAAGAAAGTTTAAGTTCCGTAGATTTAGAAAAATCACAATTCAGTGAGAGAGACCAGCAAGAAACTGAACTTGATAGAACTCACTGCAATAGATCTTCTCACTCAACTAAGCTTTCTTTTATACAAAGGTGATGAAAAGGCATATAAATGCACTGCAATGGCTTTAACCACCTAGTATAACAAATAGTAAGTGAGCCTTACACTTAAATATATATCTACAAGTAGCAATCTCTTTCTAAATCTCAACTGCTCTCATTTTTTTTTGTTGAGTAATTAAAATTGCCTATTCCACGAAATTTTTAAGAGTAGCTAGTCCCAAAATTTTACAAATGCCTAGATCTTTTGGATGTTCTGCTAATGCTTTGAAACCAGATATTCATAATGTGCTGAGATTCCTGACATTAAGGTACAAATACATAGAAAACTATTTAACATGGAGAGTTTACATGGGCAGTTTGGACAGCTGCCTCAAAAATGTTCAGTGTTCCAGATGAAAACCTCGTGACAGATCCTGTTTCATAAAAACAAATCATGTGATCACTAATAGTGATTACTGATTTTTCAGATAGCAATTCAAATTCTTAGAGAACCTTGCAGGTTTCCATTCACTGGGGATATGTATCTAACATCCATGGACAGTTACCTTTCTCCTGGTTTAGCCATCACAAAATTATGAGTGCAATTGCATGCTGTTTTCATAGCTCATTATGTACAGTTTGGGTCAACCTATCTAACATGGAAAAACTGGCAGACCTCTAACTGTTATTGTGAGAGTCTGTTACTCCTGGCACAAAATTTAAGTATGCTCCTATTTTTCTAACTTCTAATTTCAGTGCTCTGCTACTAGTTACTCTTGTCAAAACCAGAACAAAAGCTCACTGCTTGGCTTGTTGATTTCTGCACGCAGATGTCAAACACACAGAGTTCATTAATGATTTCAAGGTGACGGAAGCCAAAGAGATGTCCAAAACTGTGCTGTTGATTGTTGATTCTTTTCTGATTAGCATCTTAATGAATGGAGAAAGCACAGTTAAAATCAAAATCTTAATTTGACATACACTTTAAGTCATTCTACACTTACATACAGTATCAACTGAAACCTCAGGAGAGTCTAAAATATATATAGGCATGTAAAAAAAATAAATATAAGCCTATTTTGCTGAGTTGCATGGCATCAAGTAGTTATCAAACAAGAAAAACTACAGCTCAAGGTAGATAGAAATATATTCCCCTGTAAGTGAATGTGTAATGATCCTCAAAAATAGAGGATGCAAACGTCTGTCTGTATCTGTTCAAAATGTCTTCTGTGGTCCATTTTTAAAAATTGCAAAGAGGCAACAATGGGTAGTTATCTGTGTGACTGACATAAAACTAGTTTAGCAGATAATTTAAAATGCAAATAAGCATTTACTTAACATTACAAAGAGTGTGCAACTACAATGATGATCTCCCGTTTTAGGCAGCATAACATTTTGTAACATTAGAAAACTGTATTTTAATGAAATTCCAAACCTGCAGGTTTAAGTCAATTCTAACTTCAGTACCATCTACTACAATACAGTACTTCCAAGAAAAGAAAAAAAAAGGTAATTATTAGGTCCTGACTTCCACATACTTACTAATATTTGTCTGGAAAAGGGGGCTTAACGTACACGGTTTTTATGAAGTTCTGAATTGCACTGGTTTTGCAGAAGCTGAGATTAGTTGTTAGGGTAACAAAAATATGAAAATCTAAACATGCACTCAACCTTTAAGAGAAAAAAACATCACAGACACCTTTGTTCCGTAGGATTTTTTCAGAGTCTCACACTCAGTTTTGTAAGCTGACATTCACAACTGCTGTTCTGAAGTGTTTACTCCTCACATTACATTGTGGAAGGCCCACAGAAACAGCAGGGGAAAGCAGTTACACACTGATGTCAAAATCACAACTAAAATGGATTGGGATAGTTTTCACATCCAGCATCCCTCAGTTTCACAAATATGTAGCAGCACATGAAAGAAGAACAGGTAAATCACTTACAGACAAGTGAGACTGTTTCCTTTAAGGCACCTCCTAAAATTACTCTGTTCAACAGTGATCAGACTGATCCTCAATGTCACAGAAGCATTAGAAAGTTCCAGCAAGAATTATGGAAGACATATGGAACCTCAGAAGGTGGCTACCTAAACTATTCTTCCCATATGTTTATAGACTGTGAAGGCAGTTTTCTTATATTCTCCGTATTACTCTCTTGATTCACATTCCCTGAGATATTTTTGACTTGAGAAAAACTAAGGCAGCTGAATTCCCACCAACATCTACACAAATTCTATAGGCAGTTTTTTTCTTGTTTTGGTTCTTCCTCACCCCATGTGTAAATATTTGCACCCTTAAGAGATTAAGCACAGAAGTCACTGCAAAACACAGGAGTTACAAGGTATGATTAGCGCTGTCACACTTGGGAACCTGTTTTGTCTGTGTGCAATCCAAAGTCTGGTAACTTCATGTTTCAATTGGGCTGCCTGGTTATCTATAAATGATAAACATGCCTATTATCCCCAAACAGGATCAAAATCATTGTATATGCACTTCATAGGTGTCTTTTTGGACAATTCCTCTCTCGGATAAGCGTGCAAAAACTACCAGGCAACTCGTGTACAGTTACTCTGACTTTTCAGGAAGGGTACAGGTGTACAGGTGATCGGATCATGTGCACTATGCCCATAGTGTCCCAAACACACTGTCCTTCCTCACTTTGCAGATACTATCTGCTCAGTGCACGTGCAGTAGGTCTGGCATCACTTGCAAGCACGAGACTCATTCAGCATGTGCTGCAGAGAACGTGAAGACATTTTTATGTCAAGGAAATCCTAGAAGAAATACAATGGACATAGTTATGCACCACATCAGCCTTTCAACAAGGTAATAAGAAATCAGCTCACTTGCTGATGGATTATTTGTCCTCATGATAAGAATTATGTATAATAAACAGGACTACCTACAATAACTGAGTGGTTATCCACATGACAATGATACCTTTGTTTTACTGAAAAACATGTATTTGGGAGACCTTTCCACAATGCAAAATAATCCAATGGTACAATTGCTGTGGATTGTACCAATCTGAAAAGCAATTTTAAATACTTTTATATTCCTTATTAATTCTTAGAATATTAAAAAGTATTTTCAAATAATCAAAACTGTAAAACATTTAACAAATACTCCTACATATTTTACTTCTGTGCTGCATGTTATTGTTATTAACTGCTGTATTGTCAGCATCCCTTTCTATAGAAAATACACTGCAAATCACAATAAATATTTTAAAAATATGGCTTTTTATCAAGAAAGACACTGCTATTCTGTCATCCTTTATCCTCGTTTCAGCTGTAACAGTTGCTTTTTCTTCCTACTAGCTGTTGCAGTGCTCTGTTTTGGTTTCAGTCTGAGAACAATGCTGATAACAGACCAGTGTTTTAGTTGTCAGAAGCACTTACACTGACCTAGGACTTTTCAGTCTCTCATGCTCTGCCAGTGAGGAGGGGCACAAGAAGCCAGGAGGAAGCAAAGGACGCCTGACCCAAACTAGCCAAAGAGGTACTCCATACCAAAGCACGCCATGCCCCATACATAAGCTGAGGGATGTTACTTGGAAGGGACCGATCACTGCTCGGGTCGGGGTGGGCATCAATAACCAGGTGGTAAGCAATTGCATTGCGCATCATTTGTGATTTGTGAGCTTTAATTTCTTGTCTTGTTGTTTCCTATTATTACCATTATTGTTATTGTTGGTATCCTTTCTATTATCTCAAGCCATAGGGTTTACATTCTTTTGATTCTCCCCCCCATCCTGCCCAGGGAGGAGAGAAGGTGGGGACAAATGAGCAGCTGCATATTGCTGAATTACCGGCAGGGCTTAAACCACAACATTGTTTGGTTTTGTTTTTTTTTCTCCCTGAACAGAAACAGATTAGAGACAGGTGCTTACAAATTTACTTTTGAGCACTCCAACAACCATGACTACAATCATTCCTACTCTCAGTAAGACTCTGCCTGGGCAGTAGGAAGACAAGCATCCTTTCCCATCCCCCACTGTACAGAAATGACAAACGTCTTCAACAACTCCTCCTTCAAGTGCTGTAGGTCATTTGGGGAATTTAGGAAGTGGCACCAGGGAAGCCACTGGCACCTCAGCCTGCACAACATGGGAACATACAACTGTACAACAGCATAAATCCTATATGCTTGAAAATCCTATATGCTTGAAAATGCTATACGCTTGGAAATTTTAATACATGCATTCTCCCACAACTTCTTTTACTAGGCTATTCTCTACCCCTTCTTTTCAGACGGCCTGTGACCAGCAGAACAGGTTAGAAATGGTTCCAGAAAACTAACTGGAGTTACTGTGCTGGAGATTGAGCTTTAGAAAAGTGAAAGGAAATAAGGAAAAGAAAGTGAAGAAATTAGGAAATCCTTACTCCTAATTCCTAATCCTAATATACCTGCCATAAAACCAGCAGGTATAATCTAAACCTTTGTCTAAGACATATAAAATATGTACCTGTACACCCAAGAGCATTCAGGTTCACAACATCCTGCTTCATTTTTAGACAGAATACTCCTCCTTAGTAAGGTTCAAAACATGGGGGGGGGGGGAGGGGAAATAGGGGAACTTGTTCATATCTGCCAAGTGTTCTCCCACCGTAAGCAAACACTCAAAGTAACCTGCTTAGCAACGTTTATCATTTGGCTAAACCCTGCTTATCACAGTTAAGATTTATCTTAATGTTTCGAAAGCCAAAATAAACACTGACCCTCCACTTACAGAACTGTTTTCACAGGTTGTTACAGAAGTGCATTGATTACTTCTAGCTTGTGTTACACTTTCAGCATGGCAGTTTTTAACTTTTCTGCTCTGCTTCTCTGGTTGCTTCCACTTAAGTTCTGATTAAATCAAGTGGGTAAACAGACAAGAACATCAGACAATGCATAGAAAATGTGAATCTGAAAATTAAAGAGATTAGTTATCATTGTTTGTGCACTTAAATAGTAAGAATAAGAAGGCAGCAAGCTGTTCCCAAACAAATTCTATTAAAAGTTCCTGACAATGATAAGAACACATTATGGCTTAGGTAATGTTTCCTACTATCTCCTCAGGTGCTTTACAGACCAAAGAAAAGGGAGTGGATTCCATTAAGCTCCCTAGACATCTTGTAAAAGCATTTATTGAAATGAGAAATCAAAATAAACACTGAAATTACGCAATCAGCATGAGTAAAATGTTTGCTTAACATTTTCTCCCATTTCTAAACCATCTTTTAGGTGTATAGCCCCTTCTGAAATAAACACAAGATGTCTCTTGGACTCTTAGTAGTGAAAATAAATGACTGAAATAAATCACAACTCTACTAGATACTATCCCCCTCCAGAAGTCTCCACCACACAGCCATCACCTCCTTCTGCAGTGCTCAGCACAGCTGGGCAAGTAGGTAAGAGCAGAAAGAAAATTGCACCACTGTTATTGAATAATAGCAGACACAGCAGTAAAACCCCACTGAACCAACCCAAAGAGAACCACAACCCCATATTGATGAATACTGCATGAACACAGAGGAAGCACAGATCATCTGGATTTGGCTTATTTATTTATTTTTTCTTATTTTGAGACACCAAATATGTTTTGGCTTTGGCCATACCATAATGCCCAACAGGGTAACAAAGAATGGTAGCATATAAGAAACTAGCAAGGATGAAATGAAAGTGAGTGGAAAGTGAGAAGAACATTTAAAAGAACAAAGTAGAAGGAAAAAAAAGGGCAGTGGAAGTCTGCGATAATAAATGCATTCCAGACAACCAGTAACAGGGTAAAGAGCAGCTCCACCAAGGCACTGCAAAAATATGAAGGGACAGGACAGGGAAAACAGTTTCATCAATGGAAGAATAAAAAGTTGTGTTCTCAGGCACGTGGCTTTGCAGTCCCCCATCCATATGGCTTAAAACAGCAACCTCCAGATAAAAACTGCTTCCAGCCTTCTCTGGAGCCATATCTTCTTCATTCTCCACTGCTCAGAAATACAAACCCTACTAAGTGATCTGCAGAGATGTTCACTTGATATTGTTCTTCCTTATCCAGTCAAACACAGGATTTACAGGGGGTTTATTTGCTTGTTTCTACCACAAAATGTAACATTTAAATGATTTATTTTCCTAGTAATGTAAGGATTAAGGATTAGGATTAGATGCCATGAAGTAGAGTCATTGAAAACAGCTGGGTTGTAGTAGCTCTTCACAGCATAATTAAGCATAACACTTTGCTAGAACTATGGACCAGAAGAAGAGTTAAAATGAATGCTTCCACTAAATAGTGTAAATATTGTTATTTTTAACTGCCCAAATATGACAGTAATTCCTCAGAAGGATCATGTCCCTTGATACTACATCTTTCAAAATCCTGTTAAAAAAGACTAGATGTGTATGTATTTTACTCAAAATACTTCTGAACTTTCTCTGTGTTTCTGTCTTTGTGCTTTCTTTCAGTATTCTGTGGACTCCGTCATGAAAGTTTGCAGAAACAACAAATTGAACATTAAGCAGCAATACTCTAGGAATAGCTTCCCAGAATGCAGGCACCTGCAACAAAACATTGCAGGACAAATATTAGGTCATGAGAAAATATGATCCTATGCAGGTTATGTTTCTAAAGTTTAGCAGCTATTTACCAAACATAAGGTGTCTTTTTCAGATGAATCTGGGTAAGTTCCCCTGTTTACACAGTCTATACACATATTTCATAAAGAAAATGCCTGTGATTTTAGCGAAATAAATACGAAAGAAATGTGAATAAATTACACGTGCACACACCCCAAAGGCTTAAAATGATACTGTTCATTCATATACTGCCCTTCATTCTAAAAAGTCATGAAACTTTTCACAAGCACTGTGTATATTCATAATGCTGAGATGCTGATACATCTTGTTGAGACTGTGTAATTTCCTCTAATGCACACAAGAGATTGTGGTAACATTTTGAAGTGACTACTGGATTTTTGGGCTTTGCTGGTTTTTGCAAGTCAGGCCAGTATAGTTTCCATGAACAGGTGCAAGATTATTATGAATACAGAATCAGGACCTTTATGTTTACGGAGAACAGACGCCACCTTGGTTCTTTTCAGAGGTGTCCTGGCAAAATAAATTCCTGCCATTATTTCAAATAGCAGTCTCAAGAAGGACTGGTATTTAAAGACTTGAGCCTAGTTTCAAGGTATCAGCCTCCTTGCTTAGGTAAACGTACTGTCGTTTCCGCTTAGATCCTCAAAGTAGTGTTTGTAAATTTATATATAGTATTTATTTATAATTTATTTAGATCAGAAAACAATCCTTCGACTTCAGGCTACCCTGTGAATGCTACAGTATTCGATGTACTGTAAATCAGACTGGAATATAAAAAGTGTAATGGCATTAAAACTGGAGGGGTCTTTTAAATCCAAAACAGAACTGATATGTATGGATTGACTGCAAAAAAGGGAGTTTACATATCATCCATTTTTAATGGGGTACATAAGATATTAATGGGATATCTCCTTTAAATTATGTGAAGAATATGGATATATGTCATCGGAAAATAAGGTCCCTATAGATTAGTGGCAGTTGCTGAAATGTTCGGGGGTTTCATGCAAAATACTCTGTTGTTATAAGTTCTGTAAAGACTAATTAAAGTGTTTTCTGAGCTTTGCCTTCTACTCTGTGTAACCGAGGCTTTTTATGCTTGACCTGCAGGAACAAAATTGCCTAGACTGTTGAACTGCTCGCTTGCCTGTCTGCTTTCACAGTAAAAAAATATTATTTTAAAATTTACATTTGAGTTCTTAACTGTATGCTAGTCGCTAAGCTTTTTTTAAGCTACAAAATGTTTTCAGATAGTTCCATTTCAGAAAATTTCTAGGACCTCTTCAACTAAGAGGTTACATATAATCAATTCCTCTTTCTATTTAAAAAATAAGTTTAAATTCTAAGTTTAAAATTAGGTTAAAATCATATATTCTAAGCAAGTTTCTTATACAGGGAAACATTTGTGCATCAGCATTCACCTTTGTAGTCATTTTGACAGAGTTAAGATTTGACTCCAGTGGCCAAAGTCAGAGATCAAGAGAAATCTAAGAAAAAGGTTCAAAAAGCTGGTGTTACTTAATAATTCTAACTGGACAGAGAGACTTTAAACAACAAGAATAAATAGGAAGAAGTGAGTGCTGGCCTATTTATTTATGTTTCTGCCCTTCCTCTTTCAGATACAATTTTTATCCTCTTCCTTTCACTGACAATTCTTATACATGAAAATATGCACATGGTATCTCTGCTCCTATTCTCACAGGTTTACCGATAAGCAATTTATTGCATGCACCGCATGACTATGCATTTGCTCGAAACTACTATGGCTACAAATAGCCAGTATAAGAAATCAGAAGTCCTGACCGTATTTCCGCAAAACTTCCCATTACTCCACTATACAAATCTGTGTAAGGAAGGAATATGTATAAAATGGAGTCAGGTGGGAGTGTTTGCTAACCTTTTTTTAGGAAAAACAGAAACTCACCCTTTTCCCAACCTTTTTTCTACTTTTATTCCTTCCCTCTTTCTCCTTCTTTTATTATTTTCTTAGATTTGATTTGCCTGACTCCCTACATTTCAGCAGCAGTTTTGAACTCCTACTTTGACAAATTTAACAAACAAAAAACTCAAACAAACCCCCACAAAAAACTATTCTAGAATTATACAGAATTTTTAAACTTTTCCTTTTACTCTCTCCTTTCCCAAACCCCAACAGATTTTATAACTTGTCATACACAAATTTAAGATAGTATTGTTTTGCTATCCTGTTTAATATGGTATTACGAAAGAACATAAAAAACTCACAAAACAAGGGAAAGCCCTTAGAAACTTTAAAGTTTCTAGCCTCTAATCAAAATTGTATCATTTGGTCTGTCAGCTTAGCAGTGTCCTCTGTTATCTGGCAGATTACAGCTGGTAACTCATTAGACTGTTCTTCATGTTAAATTACTGAAAAGCGTGATGTATTTATAATACAGCTTGCAATGCTATAAAATGGCTCATCAATCTGTTTTATTCATAGAAAGTACACGTAAGGCCACTAGTCTGTTACTGGCAATAAACCTTGGGCGCATTTTCAAAAGACCTGCATATTAGATGGTGATTTATAGACTCTGTCCAAGAAATCAAACATGATACTAACAAGGCAAGGCATAACCTAGTTGACACTTTGAAAAGCAATGCAATTCCGCAAGTACATCATGTGACTATGATATACACAAAGAGAACAGAATAATACCTTGCTCTTAAGTATAACATGGACCTCAGAAGACATAGTAACAGTAATGTCCAATACACTACCATTTTGCTTCACTGCTGTTACAGACAAATGAAATATAGTACCTACTCCTTTTATTTGTGTGTTGTAACACTCAAGGCATACACTGTTCGTATTTCATTGTCTACCTCACCCACTTTGTGATTGCATACTGCCATAAAAAAATTGTTTATCATCTGGGAACCATTTACATCTCTGAATACTACATGACGCTGGACACTTTGCCATAGAACAACAAAATTTGTTTTTTTTAAAGTATTTTTCTTTTCAATCTGACAAATAGTTTGAAAAAAAGCAAATTTATATTATTCCATAGTCTCACAAAATCTCAAAATTGCATTTTATCTCCTTTCTTTTACTTCAACAAAACCAGATTTTTTTTAATAAGGCAAAAAGGTATTTATCTACAACAGTACTAGAGGGGGCATAAAGGACAGAAGAAGTAACTGTCGAATTTAGCTATGTTCTTTATAACAAATACAAACATCTTCAAGAGGGGAAAGCATAGGTTCTGCCTTGGTATTAACCACTCTCCTGGTGACAGCAAGTGATTTAGTATAAAAGCACTCTTGAAATTTTCCTTTAAGTGTGGATGGTTTTCAGAATGCTATGTAAAATATTGAAATGACACAGTCAACCTACAAGACAGATAAGTAAGGAAGTTTCAGTTGTACCCTTCTCTCAAAAGTCCAGGCAATTCAGATAGTTTTCAGTCAATTTCAAATTGTTCACAACACCCTTCTTTTTTTGCACTTACTGAATGAGAAAAGGCAAATGAATTGTAAATGGGAAGAAGTGGCACTCATCACATACAAAATACTATCAAAAGCACAAAGCAAATAATAACAAAATAAGGAAACTATTTTCTGCCAATATCTTTTCATTACTGCAATCACTGCATTCTAATAGACCAGCAAAGTATTTCCGGTGATGCAAAAGCACGATCATTCACTGACCAAAACATGATGTCAGAACAGGGTTGTATTAGAACTTGGTTGAAGGAGACAACTATAGACAGATTAAGGTTTTACAGAGCTTCTGTACCTTTGCAGGTACCAAACTGGATATTTGACTCCAACACTTGTTGGAGTCAAATTTGTGACTCAAGTTAACTTTTTCCATAGGAAAAGCATTCCTCACTACTGAGTTCTGTTCATCACAGAATGAATAAAGGCATTAGGGTTGGAAAGGGGAAGAGAAAGGTATTTAGAAGGAGGGTAGCAACACCAGTAAAAAAGTGAACTCTTGAAAATACATCACATAACTCTACTGCACTGAAATATATTGTAATAAAATGCAATAGAACGTTTAAAGTCAACTCATATATTTCCCAGAAATGTGGTCGTGTTTTTACATGTACAATGTGCCTGGGTCATTTTACTATACCATCACAAACAATTACAATTCTATTAAAATGTTCCTGCCTGTGATTAGTGCAAAGTGGGCTTGTTTCCCACTTCCTCCAGCAGGCCCATAAAAAAAAATACCAGTGCTTTTTCTGTGTGAGAAGTAGCAGTGACTTCCCCCCTTCCTTCCATCTTCTATGTTTCTGTAGACAGTTCTTGAATTCTTGAATGATTAAGCAGAATTAATGTCTCTTGAATGTTGAGGCACTGGAAAAAGAAATCGAATTCTCTGTCATAGGAAATGTGGTGCAGAACTGCTACTGTGGACCTCTGGAGGGAGAGACGGGAGCCGTTTCGGCAGGCTTGGGTTTCTCTCTGTTTATGTGAAACGGACATTGGCATATCTTGCCTGGACTTTTCCTGTGGGGTTCATATGGTTGGCAGGGTGGGGAATAGTTGTCTGAGCCATACCAAGGTCAGCCTGCTACAGCTGACAGTTTCTGTCTCTGTACAAAGAAAAGAATCAATACTTTTGGACTACGGCTGTGCCCTCAGTGTAAAACAACAAACATGCAGCGTCTGACATGTTTCTAGGTGATTTGTGGCAGAACCTCTTGTCTGATCTGTATCCAGGAGCTGCTGTGTTACTGCTCTGTGCTTTTCTTCTCTCTCTCGCCCCCCCCAGCTCTGTGATGTCTAATACTTTACTCAGGTACAGAGGCGTGTGTTCTACCCTACAGCTACTTGTCACTCAATAAATCACACCTACAAGCACAGTCTGCACATAGTGATCTGGGCTTTAACAAAGGATCAGAGGGACAAAGTGCAGGCAAGATACTGTAATTATAACAAAAATAAAACATTCAGTGGATTGTAGGAAAGACATGGGCTCCCAGGCACCAATAAAATGTTATTAGAATTGCAGTTTTGTTTCAGTCCTTCAGCTTTCATTTTTAACAAATTTTCCTTCTTAGATTTCTCTTGTTCATTGTCTTTCCAAGCTAAAACACAAACTTTGAGGAAATGACCTATTTTATATAAGCATCTGGTCCTGGATAACAGAATGACCCTGTGTCCTATTTCATGAGTCACTGTCACCTACAGTCAGTGCCAGTATTTCTTCCCTGAGTTTTTTATCTCTATTTTTTGTGCCATGTAGTTTAGCAGAACTGTAAATCTGTTCCAATAGCAAAACCAGTTACAAATGGAACAGCTATCTGAACACAATTTGAACACTGTTGTTTGAACAGTCTTGAACCAACCAAGGTTTATGCCTTGTTTTGTTTGACAGTATAAAATGTGTAGAAACATACACCACACAGCTATATTTGTCTTGGAAGGAATTTTGCACCAGGCCTGTTCTTCCAGATAAATTACTTTCCAGCAGTTCACCTGTCAGCCAACTCAGATATGAGGGCAATGGGTAGTTATTATCCATCCCAAGTCTTTTAAATGCACCCATTCATGTTAACCTAGCCATATCAGCCAAATCAAACACCTTGTAATGCAAAGTAATTCACCACCATGGAATTTTTGAACCACCCTGGTTAGAAGAGCTCTATGCTTTCTTCCTATTCAGTCAGAAACCAACAGGCCATGTTTCCTCAGCCATGTACTTCAATAGCGGTGGATCATTAACTGTGGTGTAACAACAGGAGCCACCAATCACCATATGAATGATTAAAATGCGTCTTTTTCACATAAAATTGCTTTTCAGACTGGCTGGGCCACAAGATCAAAGCCTGTATACTGGATTTAGTGCTGAGGGATGAGATCTGATTGAGAAGGAGCACAAGATACAGAAGAAGGAAAAAATCAAGGGCTAGGCAAACCCTGCAGTGAATGCTTCCAATTCATACTAGTTTTGGAGAAGTGAGATTACTGCATCTGCTCTATGCATTGCTCACCTTGGCACCTTCCCACCATTTTGAACAGTGACAAGTTTCCACATACATCCTTTTGCTGGTCCTCATTAAATCAGCATCTTGCTATTCATGGAAAGAAGGAGCAGCTTTGCTTGCATATTTTAATGAACAAAGACTTATTTAAGCACAGTCATTACAAATGAAAGTCATGTTGATGAGCTTGCAAAGGGTCAGCACTTTCTGGCTGGGAACAACTGACCTTCTGCCCATACCATACTTGCTGATTTCTCCCACTGAGGAGAGCAAAGGACTATCACACTTGCTTGCCCACACACAATAGAAGTGATGTCACTCTCCCAAAACACCGATATTTTCTTGAAGCACCTACTACTACTGACCTTAAGACCACCCCTGAATAAACAGAGATGGGGGGGGGAGGGGGGAGGAGGGGGTGGAATACTCCACAGAAAACAATGTTAGAAACTTAACAACAGTCCTAAATCCATGGAACATTTATTGCTGGCCTGAATAACTCCAGATGGTCCAAAGAGAATAACACTTTTGATCCTTTAACTTAATACTCAAAACCACAATTAGAGCCCTGAATGTCAAACTCCTAATGATTTGCTTACTCTTCAAAATTCTGGCTAACCGGCTACACACTATGACCCTTTCAACAACGGATCCAATTCTTTTTTCAAGCTTTATGAATCTGTACACAATTGGAGCTGTCTACAGGGAAACAACTACATTTGCCATATGGGTATTCTCCAAATAAACAAACAAAAATAACCCAAAACAAGAATTCTCACATTCTTCTTCTCCAGTCATCATAAAGTCCCATGGAAGTCTTAAGCATAATACTTCTCAAAGAGCATACCAAAATAGCCCACATAGTGTTTTTCATTGAGGTAGATGGAACTCGCTGGTTGCCAAATAAAATTCAATAAAGAACTTTTCTCTTTTGGTTTCCATAACTATCAATGCATAGATTTTCTTTTTCAGAAAGAAAAAAACATCATTAAAAGAGAAAAAAAAAGGTTTTCCATGGTTTGTCCAAACCATTTATGGTCTTCCTAGAATCAAGCCAATTTACAGATTGAAATCAGTAATTCTTCTCTCACATTTCAAGTCACCCAATGCTAATGCTCCACAATCAAAATTCAACGTAAGGGGAATGTGAGGTTATACAGACTTGCAGCAGAAACATATCACAAAACATGCAATAAAGCTGTAACGTCACTTTGTACAAGGTTTTTAAATTCAAAGAGGCTTTACCCTGGCTTTTTAAAACATGCCGCACACAGCAGGAATGCTGCAAATTCAATTCACATTTCATACAGTAGCAGACTAAACTGCTATGATTTTCAGCAAACATGTGCACAAGCAAATGGAGACGTATCCCACTATCTGTAAGTCATGCGCTGCAAGACCAAGTAGGCTTTAATCTTTCACCTTTTTTTATGCATGTTGTTCCACAACATATTGCTCTTCTATAATTATCATCAGTGGTGGCTAGTAGATGGTAACTGAAAACATAAAATGACAGAGAACTGTTAAGTCTGCTTCCAGGAAATGTCTGGATCCCTCCTCATTGTCACATTTTATATCTGAAATCTAACTATAAAAAAACCCGCAAAGTTTAACATGTTCCAGTAGAGGCATACTGGTTCCATAAGGAAGGATAGGATGAGGGCTTCTGCTCAAGTCAGTTAATTGTGAGTTATACTTAACTACCCCCCAGACTGCTTCAGTTCTTTTTCCACCTTTCCAATAGCCTAAGAAAATATTATCCCTCTTAGCACCCCCAAATTTATACTTTTATACATTAGTGGCATTACTGTATGGTGGGCACTCCTCTATATAACTTCAAAACTATTTTAACAGAATTGCTCTATAAGAGGAAGGAGCTAATTGCATGGTAAATTATAGTTCACAACTCTTTAATAGCATTAATGTTCTTTATGCATCACCATTTCAGAATTTTCCCATTCTAATACATAATATACAATTTTGATACTCTGACATTATACTTTTCGCATATTTCATCGCAAATCTGCAATGGCAATTCTCTTGTTGCACCTTGGTTTTTTCATATCCAGGCCTCAATTCTCTGAAGTTTTAAAAATATATTTGACTTTATAGACCTAGGTAACTGCAGATCTCAAGGATCTCTGCATTCATATTATGAATGTTTGTCTATACTAAAGACCTTATTCTCCTGACTGACTAATGCTTCATGGAAAACCAATTATATGTTGTATTTTTAGTATAAGAAAAACTTAATTACTATAGATTAATTGTATCACTGGGTAACCTCTTAACTACTATGGGTTTCACTTCACTTTATTATCTACTTCAACAATATACTATTCCACTTTTTAGAATTAGAAGACTCACATTTTTTTTACATATTTCTTGAATTTTATTTCATATTAAGATATTCATATAACTGTAGTGTTCTTGAAGACTTGCATCATGAGATGTACTTTTGCTCTTGGGTTATTATATCTACATGTTACCTTAATTTTCTTCTCATCTTCAATTCTCTGCTTTCTTTCCTTCCAGTAATTTGGCGTCCCCTTGATCTTTCTGATGTCGGCTGCTGAAATTCCCCCTCTTTCTCTCTTCCCACCTCCCACCCCTCCTTCTTTTAAAGTATGCCATGTCATAGAGACATATATCCTATTATCTGCGAGTTGAACATATTAAGAAGAGTATTATTTAACAGATCTTCTTCAGAAATGTAAGAAAATACTTATACACATATTAACGGATTATTTGTGAATTTGTGTGTGCTACACTGGTAAACTTTGAGCAAAGATATAAAGTAGATAATGAATGTACACCTCTTCCTAATATCATTTGCCACCTTCCTGCTTGAACAAGACCAGTTATTTAACCCAAGCAGATTCCTCAAAACTCTCCCTCACCTAGCTTTTTTAAAAAGAAAAGCTCCTCAAAATTGTGCATTGTAGGTACCACACTGAACCAGACATAACGATCTTTTATAATCTTCAGCTTGTTAAATTTGTAGAAATATTACATATTGTAAAATTATAAAATTATAAAAGCACTTTAGGTTGTGACATAAAAGACATCGTAAGTCTTGGGTACAAACCAAGATGCAAAGTGTCTCACAGAGACAGTAATTCAGTTAGATCATGTACCCAGTCTTCAAAGTACATACAGAAACAACCATAATAGACTTCATCACGACAAAATAAAAACTTGAGCTTTGTAAAATTGTCACAACCAGATGAGAAAAAAAAATTGACATTAAAAAACCCCCAGAATTATCCATTTCAAGCAGAAAATCTTCAGAAAACCATTTTATCTGAGCTACACAGCTATTCTTCCATTTGTCTAACATGGTAATGATTTTCAGTTTAAGAGGTAAAAAGCGCATCATTGCTCCTTTAAGAAACATAATCTTTAGCAAGCAAGCACTGGGGAGGCTAGAGAGTGAAGAAGTTTTTTGCAGCTATTAGGAAAAGGACATAATGGACTTCCCATCCCACATAATTTTAGACAAATCATGTGTTTTTACTCAAAGAAACTAACGAGCAAAATGATCATACCCCATTAAAGTTTGCTATTGTTGCTGGAAAGTTGCATTATGTTGTGATTATTACAGCTAGCTTTCTGCAAGGTGTCCTGAGCCAAGTCTGTGCCCTGCTGTGGAATGGACTATGGAGGCCTATAAAAAAAGAGTATTTAAGTATTTCAGTTGCTGATTAGGGTCTTTAATGTATTACATATATTTTTAAAAAGAAAAGGAATCCAAAACCTGCACTTTCTATGTTTATAACTAAAAGGCAGGAGAATATGACAGTAAGTCATCGGCTACAAAAATAATTCAAGTGCATTTGTTAGAACTATTGCAATAGCTTTATACTCATACACTCAGATACACATACCCTCTCTCCTCTCCTCTCCTCTCCTCTCCTCTCCTCTCCTCTCCTCTCCTCTCCTCTCCTCTCCTCTCCTCTCCTCTC
>JARCZZ010018426.1:10410-29884 GCA_030323915.1 Brotogeris chrysoptera | reverse complement strand
GATTCAAACATTATGGTTACAACAGCAGATGGTTTCAAGGACATAGTTATTGGTTCCTTCATACGCATCCCTCTCAATGACAGCCTCTGCCAACTGTCTGTCTGCATGTACGCGTCCCACAGTAGCCTTCAAGCAAGGCCTCAAAGCCTTTTGGTTCACTACTACACAAATGTCAAGTAGCTGCCTGGATTACTCACATGTCCGTTCTCAGCAAGAAACGCTTCCACAAACTTTAATATCCACTTTTAGTAGGATTGAAAGGATAGACTATGCTTTTTTGAATTTAATGTCACAATCCTACTTACTTTGAAAAATCCCAGTTTCAGATGAAACAGAAGATTTGCACACTTAAAGTTAGCTAAATGTAAGGTTGGAAGAACTTATATAGAAATCAACCACTAACCAGCGGCTCAAGAAACAAGGCAAACAGTGAAATTTTACTCCTATCTTTTTCAGAGGCAAAATTCTTATGGAATAACTACCAAACTTGGTCTTGCGGAATAGAAGTGAAAAGAACATCTGTCTTTATTTTCTTAAGATTCAAAATATCTTTTCTCTGGCAATCTGAGGTAATTACTACCCAAAACTAACTTAAAACCATTGTGCACTTCTGATAAGACTTTGTGAAAATGGATAAATAACTTTGTGAAAATGGATAAATAACTTTGGATAAAATGGGCATTTAGAAATCCTGGTGGATGTGTCACAAACTACACCTGTGTTTTGGGAAGTCCTAATGTGCATGTTGATGTATAATGTAGCACATATACCTTCATATACCAATTTCTAACCACTCTCTTGCATACGTGCAAGTAAGTTCGGTGTGCATGGGTATGTTGATGTGCATGTGTGAGTGTTGACATAAATGGATTATATAGCCTAATTTTTTACTAGCCAAGATAAATAGCTGTAGTGGAAATATGCAATAAAAATACTTTCATGAGGGTCATAGGTGGATATTATGCTTTTGAAGGGTGTTTTTTTCAAGTAGAGCAACACCTATGTTCTTTTTAAACATAGCCAATTGCTGTACACCTCCTGAGATGGACAGTAATCAGACCCTGAAATAAAGCTACACAATATGATGACATACATTTAAATGTTTAATATGTAACACTGCTTAGAAGTGAGAAAGAAAGAAGAAAGAACTTCTTCAACACTGCTTCAAAGACAGGGTGCAATTGCCATTTTCATATGGGATAGGATAGATATTCCTGTATGGCTCTATCTCATGTTTTAGATAACCATCTCCCCAAAACTTGCAACTTTCTATGTACAATTCACTGATTTTAGTACTGGGCGCACACATTTCTTCCTTACTGTGGAAGGGAACCCACAGGCAATTTTTATCTTCTATCATGCAGAGATCAGAGAGCATATGAGACCATTTTTGTATAAGAATACATGTCCTTTATGGAAAAAGTTACAAGTGTAAGTATACTAATAGCTGCTTAATTACAACCAAGTATAAAGGCAGACAAATGTTAAAAGAGCAAGAATCTAACAGTAACCTGACTTCAGTTTCTGAACTCCAGTGCTTCAACTAAATACAATGAAAGCATGGATTAGTACAGTAGAAAGAGAATTTTTCCATTATAAATTTTCCCATTTATCATTAGAGAAAATAAAATTCTAAGTTTTGTGCTGTGTGTAATATCTCCAATGATCTGGTTTATATTAACAGTAAAAATTTCTGCTTAATTTATAATACTCAGATGATGTGACACTAGTTTTCTAAAAATAAAGCTTTTGCCTTTAATAAATCCAATAAGGCAGTCAGATTATTGATCAAATACTCCTCCCAGCATTGCATTGAATATGTAACCACTTACCTTTTTTTAAATAGAAAATTGATTCACATTTATAACTTTTTGCCTGTAATCTCTAATTTATAAGTGACTATAGCATGCCAGATACCCATAAACTTCTTCACATACTCACATTTCTCCAACAGTGAGAAGAGAAATACGAAGAAAGAGCCTAGAATTGTACGTACCTAATTCAAGGCACTTCGGAGTATTTCTCATTCTTTAACTTTTGTTATCACCAATCATATGGATATGAAATACAATTCTTTTCAGAATTCCTCAGTCCCTCCATGACTTTCAGGTACTATAGTTGTGTGTTCCAAACCCCCTTTTTTTTTTTTCATCATTACTCATTTTTTGATTCAGGTGATGATGAGAAAGGCAGGTATTTCATCATATATTCTCTCTGTCACTAGGTACACATGTTCTGCTAATATCTTATGCATCTTTGTATGTTATGCACTATAGGAATATCTGTTACTCATATGTAAGTAAGGTTTTTGAATTCCCTAACCAAAAAGTAGTCCTAATCTTGACAACATTTAATGAGGCGCATAACAACTATTAGTAATCTCAATAACCTACAGTTCAACATGTGAAGAAATGCTTTCAAAGCTAGAGGACAAGAGTGTGCTTGAATTTAAATTACATGAATATTCATGGCATATAATAGATGAAACGTATGAATTATAAAATGGACTATGAATGAGCTTGCATGAGTGCAGGCTTGCAGCCTATGTGAAACATCAAGGACAAACTTATTTCCACACCATGGGGCTGGGTCCTTGAAAGAAAACAGCTTTAACCTACAGTGATTCTTGCAACTCTTCACTTGACACTGGAACGAACTTTCAAAGCAAGAAGGTAGTATGTATAAGCATGTAATTATGGAGTGTAACTTCTTATTAGCCAATAAAAAGCTCAACAGGTCCTTCGTAAAGTCTCCACTCCTGCTCCTCAACAATAAACCCACAGAATAATGAAGAAATCTCAGTTCTCCTAAACTTCAATGAACTTACATTATACCTTATGAGGGAAAAGAAAATGACCCCCAACCTCTTATAAGACCTCTTATTATAAGACTTTTTTTTTTTTACTCTATGAAGTCTTTAAGGACTTAAATATTAGCTAAAAATGTCATTGCAGAGATCAATTCACTACCTAAACCCAGTTGCCCATTTCTTTTAGAAAAAGAATATGCTAGACATCGGGATTTTGCGGACTACAGGAAAAAAATCTCTAAAACTCCTTCACAATTTAAGTTTATTTTCATTGCAATTTAAATAAAACCCAAAAAAATAAGGAAAAAAGCAGAAACTGATCTTTGATCACAGACCGCTTCAATCAGTTGCAGTCCTAGCAACATGGGTTGCTAGATTAAAACATGAATTATTAAACAACATCTTAATATTGTTTATAAAATAATGATTTAGAAATTTAGGAGCAAGACTAAGGAGTAAAAGTGGTTAATGTGCCTGCTCCCAAGTTCAGCTTGGCATGGTTGGCTTGGGCATCTCTGGGAGAAAACAAGCTCAGTGTTCATCCACCAAATTCAGACTAGCAAAAGTCGGTATTTTTGAAGTCCTCTGACTTTTGCTAAACTACAGGTCAACATTAGTAATTCAAATGCTCCACAGCAAATTCTTTTAGTATCTTTCACATAACACTGAAAAACATTGCCTTGAAAAAATTTAAGTTGTATGCAACCTTTGAAAGCTAGAGTGTGACTTAAGAAGGTGTATACTTCCAGAAATTTATTACGTAGCCATCAAATTTAGCTATGGCTTGTTGTGAATATTTTGAACTGGTGACTGTGTCCAATAACAGTAATTCATAAGTTTTCAGAAAGTACTGAATACAAGAAACAGTATTATTTTTTTTAATTATTATTATTTCATTCTGTATTAATAGAAAGTTCCCCTAAGGGCATGCAAAAGCAATAATTTAGTACTCATATTAATTAGTTTCAAGATACTAAAATTTTCAGAATAAGTCTTAAGGTAAGTCACTTAATTTACAGGCATGAACAAAAGGTATTTGGAAAAAGCTGCTACAGAATTACCTATTAACATAATATAAAATTAATTAGAAGTTTGCATTAGGTGTCAAATTAATACAGAGACACGTACTTTTTCCCATCATCCCCTTATTCATGAAATACTACAGCACACAGATTTCTGGGCAGGTATGGTACTTAATACCATAATTACAACATAAACTACTGAAAAATTATGTATATATAATAATAGGTAATAGCAAGAATAATTATACTGGCTTTTCTTTTTTGGGTACAGACTTACCAAATGTGTTTAATTTGCTATATTGCTTTATTAATCTGCCATCAGTATAAACATGCTCCTTTAATATTCAACACTTCCAAATGTCTGCATTTTTCTCATGAATAATTATATTTTTGTACACTTATTTTTTAATGTATATATTTGTTCATATAATTTATTTGCATTTTGGTGTATATATTTTGATTTCTAAATTTTGTCAAGAGACATTTTTTTAAAACTTTATTGGCAATGGGAAGCTATTAATTGATGAAGAGTTGACAGGAAAGAAGCTGATGAAAAGGTGGTGGCTGACAAGTAAGTAGTTGTGGTACAAATTATGTGAATATGTAATCAGTATATTTTCCATTCAGTGTCAGATTTTTATTATTTCCTTTCTATGCATATGCTAACATGGAAATGCAATTTTTTCTTTCACTGTAAGGTAATTTATAATTTAATACAAGAAGAAACTATCTGTATTTGACTCAAAGTGTCAAAAGATGCATGGATACTCTAACAATACCTAATGGAATATATATACATACTAAACATAGGAGACTTCATCCAAAAACCTGTACTGGAAAGTCTAGCTTTTGCACTGAAGTATATTAATGCCAAGTGATATTGCATAACAGCAGCTCTTTAAAATAATATCGCTGGTGGGAATAATAATAATAATAATATGCTTCTTTTGTTATAATTCTGATCTTTAAGAATTTGTATTCACCTTCTTCCTGCAACTAAACCCATGGATATTGTCTATTATTTTGAAGTGGCATTTGAGATGTTTAACTGGAATCTGCCAGTTGTGATTTTATCTTATTTGTGCTAATCATAGAATCATAGAATAGTTAGAGTTGGAAAGGACCTTAATATATAGTTCCAACCCTGCTGCCATAGGCAGGGACACCTCCCACTAAACCATGCCATCCAAGGCTCTGTCCAACCTGGCCTTGAACACCGTTATGATAGTTGATATTGCTTGTGTTAGTAAGGCATTGAAATGGACCTACACTGAGCAGTTCAACATTTCATAGGAATTGGATTTACTTTGAGTCTTAATGAATGTTTCTTATTACAAATATACAGGGTTTATTTTCAGACAGACTTTTCTGAATATCAACTTTTGGCACAGAAAATAAGAAAGAAAAGTGATGACCCAAAGATGTGAAACATAACCTGAAGAAATGATAGGAGTTTTGTAAATGAATTACTCATTGAGCCAGGGTTTTTAATTCTGTCCACTCTTCATAACTATAAAAGTCAAAATTATAAATACTTTGCTTTTATTTTTCTAATTACCATTACTTATTTTGTTGATGCTGACCTCTAAACATTTCTCTTTTGTGCCTACACTATTGCCCTGGCAGAAAGCCAAGTATATTAGAGGTGGTTTGGAATTTCCCACACATATTCTAGCTGCACGTTGAAGGAAGGACTTAACTGGTCATGGTAGGTAATCATTCAAATGAAACCATTAATCACTGGCAGTGTGGCAGCCCTCAAAGATCTGTTTTTGTCACAGTACTCTGCATTCGCAGGAAGTCTCTTTCAAATGTTACTTTTAGGTGCCATAAATACCAGCACTGGAACTTTCATCTTTTTTCTGGAGGACTACTTTACCACTGGATCATATCAGAGTCAGACTTGAAAAGAGGGAAAGTTGGTGGCTCTGCTTTCTTATTGCTCCTGTAGAAAGCTAGCTATTAAATGTGTTAGTGGTGCAGACTGTGTTTACATGCAAGCAGGATCTCTTGAAAGCAGTCAGTGCTGTTCTTGCATCAGTTGTGTTCGCCTCCACCACTGCAAGCTGTGCTGGTCCTCCACTGCCACCCCCGGCAGGGCCAGCCGGGGTAGCTCTTAAGTGGGAGAGCAGCTCCTATCTCCTCTTGTACACCCATGCAAAGACTGGGCACGTTTCACATAGTCAGAAACGACTTGCTCGGGGAAAAAAAAACCTCAACCACAACACTTAAGCTAACTTTACGTAGATTGTTTTTCACCCCTACCAAGTATTTTGCTGCTTTAGCTATAATCATTGCCCACATTCAAACGTAATTGCTCATGATGCTTTGAGGTTCCAGTGCAAAATCTCACAGCTGGGTGAGGTTCAGTTTTCTCACCAAACTGGCATGACTGAGCTTGCCTTGCTGAACTCATCAGAAGTGATATCGCTTGCTGCAACTTTCTTAAATTGGCTCAAAACATCTCTTCACCCATAAAATGTATTTGTACAGAACGTATTCTGGAAGTTTAAAATTATGTATCTAAAGAATCATTTGAAGAAATGATAGCATACACTTACAAAATTTTGTCAAGGTGTTCTGCAGTTAAAGATGTACTATAGTACACTTAAAAATAAAGGTAAGCTTATGGGAAACATGAGTATATATTTGCCTAGCTCTAGTTAGTGCGAGACAACACCTTAACTTGCAAACATACACCTGGGATATGCAGGGAGTTTGGCACTGTCATGTCAGTAAACATGTTCACATGAAGATCAAGCAAAAACCATGAGAAAACCCATTTAGTATGATGTTTGTGTGTGTGTGTGTGTTCCTGTGTTTTGTTTTTTACCTCACCAAGTTCATAAGAAGATCAGGGTATGAGCCCTTGAATTTGTCTTCTGTAGACAAGCCAACAAGTCTAACTCAAACTTTGTTTTCCTTGAGGTCTACTTTCCTGCTTACAGACTGGAAACTACTTACATCTAAGTCAGTCAGACTGCTGAATAATGTACAACCACCATGTCAGCCTAATTCTGTGGTGCCCCGTTATCCAGCAGAGGACTTAGATTCACTTGTAATTTCTAATAAGGCAAAAAAGCATTCATGAGACAATGCCAGTAGTTTTATAATAGCGGAAAACGGCACAGCTGCTGAAGAAAATTGGGGCTCCCCATTCCAGTTATGACAAAGTCCAAGAGCTGATATTAAGCACACACAGGAGAGAGGAGCTGAGAGGTTTTTGAGCTGCAACACCAACACTAAGCTACATTCTCTTGTCTGGAAGAGGAAAAGGACATGAATTTTGATATGGAGTTGCCCATCCCTTCTTGCTGGGATTCTCCTGCAGCCTCTTTCCAGCCTGTGAATACCACTCCCAGACTGGGGAGAGGTGCTGGCTACTGGGTGAGCTAAGCACCCTGGGGCTGAGACTCCAATAGCCAAACACTCCCTGCTCAGGGAGTGACAGCTCATCAGCAAAGAAAGGCAGCATGAACAAACATTAAAAAGGCTCAAGCTGCTCCTCTTCTGCCTTCCATTTTAACTTTTTTTTTTTCTTTAATCAGAGTATTTTTTGCAACTTTCTTCCTTGTTTTCATATCTCTCTTTTTGTGAATCATGCTGTGACATTTCTCAAAGTAGTATTTGTTTCTCCTCTTGCAGTGAAAACAATTTTTTTAAAAGCTGTTTTTCCAATGCACCTTTATTTTAGTTTGGTTCATTTTTCCTACTTCCTAATTATTTTCATGTTTCTGCATTCTTTGTTGCATTTTTTTTTATTATTTTATTTTATTTCTTGCCAATCTTATTATTTCCTATATTCGTTACATTTTTCCTTTCCTTTCTGAATTTCTTTCCCATCTGCCCATTCAGTTTGTTCCTCATGTTCCTCTTTTACTACTGCTATCCCTCCTCTAATTCCTCTGTAGTTATTTTCTTTATAATTTTCAGGCAGCATTCTGCATGACTTTCTCAGCCTTTCAAGCCCTAGGGATGGGAAGGGAGAGGACTGGGAGGAGAGAAAATGAGGAAGGAGGCTGACTTGAACACACTGTTGTCCTACAGGAAAAAAAGTGCAATCTTTGCAAAGTCCATAAACACAGTTTCACTGACTCACTGTACTGCCATACTGAGCAGCAACCTCCTTTCCTAGGGTAATGAGAGCCTCGGAGGAATGGTGGTTCCCTGAAGAATGAAAACATGAAAGAGGACTTCCCCAGAGTCATTGGGTGGAGCACAAAGGATGTGGAAAGACTGGAGGGCTAGAGAGTAAAGATGATGAGAGATAAAGGCAAGGAATTCAAGCACCATAACATCAACAATTGAATAAGTTGTCTTGGCCTTCATTGACCATCAGCTGGTGAGGCTGTTGGAGTCCTCTGTTTTGTTTCTGTGAGTCTGAATAAGGCCAATGTCATGAACTCTATAGTGAACACCAGTTTCAAGGTATTTAATGACATTTGAAATTATTCATGAATTAATTTAACTGAGAGGTTAGAAAGAATTTCTACTCTTAAGGTAGAGACAACATGGTTTCGATTTCAGCGCCAGTACAGATGCCTCAGCAGATTAGGCTATTTTCATACAGAATACCTAAATCAGTATACAATAGCCAATCAAGATGAGTATATTAGAAACACAGTTCATGTAAGTTTAAGTGGAAGAATTACTTTTTTATTCTTAAATGTCCGAGACACAACTTCTTTACTGTAAATACAGGCTTGGTTTTACAGGTGGATAAGTGATGACAAGTATTTTCTACATACTGACTAAAATACCTTAGTAATGCTGGTAAGTCACTTCAGGGATCTTGACTTGCATGTTTGAACACCACTATCTATGCCAATAATGTCTGACTTTTGTATTTGTTATTTTTATTTCTTTCCCCCTTTTCTAATACCAGTTGTTTGGATGGTTTAATAAATCCAACTGGATATTATTGATTTCTTACCTATATTTTATTTTCTTTCTTCCTCCATGGATTCTGATTAGCATATTCTCATTGCAGCTCCCTATAAAAGAAAATTAGGAAAAATGTGTCACCTTGTAAGCCGTTTTCTCATTTTATCATGAGAAAGAAACGTGTTACAGGACTTTTCTACAACTGACTTCATCTTTGTATTTTTATTTAGAATTCTAAAAAATGAGCACGAAGTCATAAACCAAGATTAAAGTCTAATTTGTGTTTACTTTGCAAATGCTTAAATTTCCATAAAGAAAGACCTTCAAGAAGCAGAGTCAGGCCCATAAGCAGGACTGCTATGACCATATTTCTGGTTCTGAGTTGCACCAGAAATGGAGTTTTACAGTAGAACATGAAACCTGAAGAACCAACTCTTTGTTCTAATGTAAAGTTTAATTCTTTACACAAGACCTCAAGAACAAGTTTCAAGCTGGAGGAAAGCCAGGAAGGTTTGTCTTGTCATGGACAGCTCATGCATCTATACAGTTGTGCACCCTCACAATGCAGGTCTCTATCTACTGGCTCTGTGTATGTCAATGAGAGATATATATGCTGGTAATATTATAGACAGTATATGATATTCTTATATAATGTGAACTCAGGTCTCTTTAATCTTCACATAATTAGCTAAAGCTCTATTTTATACTGTGGTAGTCAACAATGCAATAATGTACCAAAGATAAAAGCTTCGTAATGTCATTTGCTCATAGCAATGCAATAAAGAAGAAAATTAAAACTGTTCTACTTCATTTTTAAAATACAATGCTCATTCTTTTGAGTATCAGACAAAAATAGAGATCAAATGAGGGAGAGAAAAGATACATAAACCAAACTGATTACAAGAAAGGGCATAAATTAATTAGACTGGAAAGTATTTTGGTTTTGCAGCCATCTTCCTTTACAATCTCAAAAACCATCTAAACTAATAAATGTTAAACGTGTGCCAAAACTAACGTACATGTATTAACTTGTCTGTGCTTACAAATGGAATAATTTAAACAGAACATGGCAAAGGAATTAGAAAAATAAAGGAACAGCCACACCTCTCCTTGTAAAGCATGTAAAACTCAACAACATGAAAAAGCATGAGTGAGTGGAAGAAAATTGTATGTGTGTGTATAAGCTACTTAATGCGGTGATATTAAATGAATGTATCAGTAATGCAGGGTGGATGAGATGGACCTGGTCAGCTTCCTCTTCCCATGACACAATAAGATCCGATCAATGCAATAATTAAACAAATGTTTCATCTGTTAATTGCTGTGTTATTGTCAGAGTTTTAACATTTCTTGTGAATGCGAGCTGTAATGTTGAAATTTTACAGGAAAAACTTTTGTGGTATTAAACTGCTGCAAATTTTCAAGACTTCAGTGCAGGGTGCAGTCAGGATGAAGACATTCTAAATGAATACTTCTGGGGTTGTAATTTTATACAAAATGTACTCTGCACATTATAGAAATTACAAGGGGTCTCTTCTGTAGACACCAAACCAGAACATCATAGCAAAATTCTATGGAACCTGAAATTGATCTCAGCAGGGACAGTCTATCTTCACGAATGTAAAAACATCAACTAGGGACTGCAATACCAATTTCCAAATTCAAATTTTACTCTAGTAATGCAAAGTCAGGTATTGCTGTTTTTCTGTTTGTTTGGTTTTCGTTTGTTTGGGGTTTTTTTTGGTTGTTTTTTTTTTTTTCTCAAGGTGGTCACACATTTGCAGATATTTCTGAGCTTTATACAGTGAATGAAAGAAAAGTGGCCAAATGCAAGCAATCTGAAAGTAATATGCAAAGTGAAACATGAGATTATTTTAAGGATATTTTAAGATATTCTACTCTCTATCAAAAAATAAATACTTATTTTGTAATTTGAAAACATCTTTTAGTAGTATAAAAATTCTATATATATTCTAGCATGTATAGTGAGACTCAGGAGAGCTTCATCACCAAGCAGAAAACCCCAACCTGATGGAAATCAAAACCACCCCAGCTTCCCACTGTCTCTTCTCCTCTGTGTCCTGGTTTGCCCTGAATGGGACCTTGTGCATGAGGGCAGCCCTTTGTATGTCAGTATGCTGCTACATAGTTCCCTGTTTGGGCAAGCCAAAGCCAAGTCTGCCGGAAGCACTGTGGACACCCAAACTCACCAGTTAAATGCAGCCATAAGTGTTAGCAATGCCTGCAGATTTGCATGAGGAGTTTTATTCAATAACACAAAGAATGCACTGTTTCATATGACTAAAATTATGAAAAGCATAAAATGATTTCTTCTTCTTTAGCTGCCATTAAAATTTCAGTTTCTTTTGTGTCATATGGTATACAGTAACAGTCAATCTCCATTAACATTCTGAGAATTTAAATAAGAAGTGTTCTGGTAACTGATCTTTTGACCTTTTTATACATCACAGGTCAACTCCTCTACCACTAGACCCAGTAATATTTGCTTGATTAATGCTTAAAAATCCTTTTGGTCTTAAGAAGCTATTATTCTGAAATTTTTCTGCTCTTGGTTCGAGATTTTCAGGAGCATGAGTCTCCAGCTCCTCCACCCCTATTATTTAACATGTTTATCTTTTAAAATCTCTCATAATGTAGAGTATTTACCAATTTTCAATTAATAATTGCATGTTTTTGTCTGTTGCTTTTACCATAAGAATTAGGTACTTTGCTCTAGTACTGTTCTCACCAGTTTTGGATACAGATGTAAATCTTCTGGGTTTTTTTCCCCCCAATCTCTGTATAACTGAAGGTCATAGCAATTCTGTTTTGTTGATGCTTTGCATTGGAAACTTATGTTCACTAGCTGATTCTAGTAGTGCTTTCTCCACTATGACATGAAAAAGGCCAAGGTACTCCACACCTTATTTGCCATTGTCTTTATTGGTAAGACCTGACTTCAGCAATCCCACATCCCTAACATCAGGAGGAAAGTCTGGAGCCAGCAAAGCTTAGTCCCAGTGGAGAAGGATCAAGTCAGGGAACATTTAAACACACTGAACAAACACAGATCCATGGGACAGAACACTGAAGGAGCTAGCTGATGACATTGCAAAGCCACTCTTAATGATCTCGGAAGGGATGTGGCTATTGTGGGAGGTTCCTGAGGCTTGGAAGAAAGCAAATGCCACTCCTATCTTCAAAAAGGCCACACAGAAAGATCCAGGGAACTACAAGCTGGTCAGACTCACCTTAAGCCCAGGGAATGTGATTGACCATGTAATCCTGGAAGATATTTCCAAATACACTAAGGATAAGAAGGTGACTTGGAGTAATCATCATGGATTTATAAGAGACATCCTGTCTGACCAACCTGATGAAATGGCTAGCTCACTGAACAGTGAAAATAAACAGTGGATGCTGTTTGCTTTGACTTTACCACGGCCTATGACACCTTTTCCCACAACATCCTTAGACAAAATATTGCATTATGTGGGCTAGAAAAGTGGACAGTTAGGTAGAATGAAAACTGGCTCAACTCCTGTGCTCAAAGTGTTGCAACCAGATGCATGAAGTCCAGCATTACGGGAGTACTGCAGGGGTCAATACTGAGTCTGATACTGCTAAGCATCTTCATTACTGATCTGGATGATGGAACAGAGTGTGTACCTTCTGAAAGTCTGGAGATGATACAGAACTGTGAGGAGTAGCTGGTACACATGAGGGTTATACCACCATTCAGAGAGACCTTGACAGGCTGCAGAAACAAAGGGCAAAGAGTCCAGCAAAGGGCCACAGTGATGGTTAATATCTTGAGACATTTGGCATGCAGTCAGAGTGAGTGAGCTGTGACTTTTGAGCCTGGAGAAATCTCAGGTGGGATCTTCCTGATGTGTTTAAAGACTTGATGACAAGAAGAAAAAACGTGGAGCCAGGTTGTTCTCAGTGATATGACGAGGAGCAATGAGAAACTGAAATGCAGTAAATTTCACTTAAAAGAAAAAACTTTTTTTGCTATCAGAGTAGTCAAGCACAGGCACAGGTTGCCCAGAGAGTTTGTGGAGTCTTTATCCTCAGAGATACTAAAATTCCAGCTGCACACTGTTCTGAGCAATCTGCTCCATCTGAACCTGTTCTAAATAGAAATGATCTCCAGAGGTGCTTTGCAACCTCAGCTATTCTGTGATTTTGTGGTTCTGTAAATCAACACTGACAAGATATAGCATTACATTGTTGGGTGCAGCTTAGGCATGTTCTTTCAACAAATAGACGTATCTTATTTCAATGTAATTTATTTTCTTATACTCAAGATATTGTACAAGTTGAAGAAAACTTTGAAAGTCTCCAGGGATAATTTACCTAGTCTTTATTGATTGTCAGTTCTCTTCAGATATCACTACTAATTTTATAATGATATTTCAGCCCTGGAAGAAATTGTTACAGAAAGTAACAGAACAGTGTAAAAAGATCATATTAGGGCCAGAACAAATAATAGGAGAGTAATAAAGGCAGAAGTAGAAGAAGTAGAAGTTTTAAAGAGTTTTAAAGCTGGGTAAAAGATGTTTCCATGTAAAGTGTCAAGGAAAGTAAGAATGATAAGTTACTAAATTGCCAAAATAGAAGTCTAAATATCACTTTACGTATTGCTTTTTTCCCCAAATAAGCAAACACAAAATTACTTAGTTTTATACCATCTGATATATGACCATATGCTAAAACCCTTAGGCAAGGCCAGAAGTGACTGAAAACAGAGAAGCATCTCCCGAAAATGAATCCCATCACCACCAAGCCTTTTTGCAGGAAGCTCATCTCACCCTATAGAGTAATGAGAGAACCTGGGAAACTGTGTTCATGACTCAATGTGACTTCAGTGTCTAAAGAGCAGAAAAAAGACTCTTGGTCAGTCTTCCAAACCACCACACACCAGAGTTAAAAGCTTCTGGTAACTTCAGGTGACTGGGAACAAAATGAATGATTCATAGCTCTGTGAATGCTGTTTTGAGATAATGATTTATCTGAATTATGGTAGGATAAAGACTGGGTATTAACATGTTTCAGGGCACACGTATCTCAAAATTAATCTCTTAACTGGCTTGAGGTACCTCAACAATGTAGGTAAAAGTAGGTGGTGGCAAAGGCCATTTCAAACGCAAGTGGGTTAGGATAAGGGAAACTGGGAGCCTGGTCAGAGACTGGAAATCTGATGAGGTAGGAAGACTCAGAGGGCTTCAAGAGAGACGTGTGCAATGAGATAGGGCTGAGATACATGAGCTGTGTTGGAGGGAACCGGAAAGGCCTGTGTGGATTCTGAGGTTTCGAAAACCTCAGTGACTCTGCGGGCTATGAAGTTGGAGAGAGGTCTGGGACAGGACATGGCAGTTTCAGGAGGCTGTAGAAAGTATCAGAAAAGGTCCAGAAACTTCTTTTTCTCTTCCCACTCTTGTCTTTGAAAAATCTCTAACTGGCTGATTAGATTCAAAAATCTGGACCACCTGCCTCACAGGCAGCAACTAACTCAGTCTCCCATATGGAGTTATATGGGAGGATTATATGTGTTGTACTCCCATACTGGGTGCTGCAGTGTATGCAGGACAGGGTTGCTCCTCCTTCCATGGGAAAGAAGAAAGGGTGAAGCTGGGCTGGGTTGTCAGAGGCAGAAACGGCTGCTGATCTTTGAGCAAAGCCTGAGAGATGAATGGAGTAAGATGCAACTGCTGTTACAAGAGGAAACAAAAAACTGCTGTTGACGACTGATTGGACTGGTGCTTTGGAGACAACTGTGTGGACACCAAGTTCAGTGTGGGTACACTGGATTGCACAGTCATTCATTTCCTCAGTCTCTTACACAGGCTGTCTTACACTGTTCCAGAAGTTTGCCATCTTATATACCTGCTTATCTTGCACTTCTCTAATTCAGCTGTGCAGCAAGTGTTTGTAAAACTTAGGAATAGATGCAATTTAAAATTTAAACCAGCTGAATAAGAAATATCCTACATCTATTCCTGTGTGTAGTGAAATTTGACAGGAGATCAATATGCCATAAATGCCAGTGAAATCACCCATACAACTGCATGTTATGATATTACATGGCCTTCAGTATAAGTTACACAACATAATACATCTTTATATACATATCTAAAAATGTATGCAGGTTTCAAGACTGTTTGATTGACACTGAATACTTATGTCAGCGTGTTTCAGAAAGAAACATGAAAATAAAGAATTTATTGTACCCACATATTGTGGTAAAATTTTGTACCCACAATTGTACCCACAGAAAATATTGTACCCACAGGAGCTCCAGTTGCCATTTGATTAAAGCAAATTGGCCATTGGCATTTCACCTACATTCCTATTTATATGAATTGAATTCACCTAATGATAGTAACATGAACACATTTACGGAAATGTGTGTGATCTAAAGGAAAAATTGGTTAGAAACCAAAAAACATTCTGTAACATGTCAAAACTGTATTTGTGAAATAAAAGTTGTATCTACAATTTTATTCTGGATTTCAGTAGCAGAACATTAGGATTTGGGTTTCAAAACTTCCTGTTCCCTCCTTTTTCTTCTCCTTGTGCTAAACAGTTCTGTTTCCTCTCTCACAAGAAATGCTATTTCCTTTTCATGATTCCCAGTTCTCTGCACAGAGACCTTTCCAAATGTTGTACTTCTCAGAAATCCTTCATATCTGCATATTTTACTACTTTAAAAAAAAAAAGAAAAGAAAAAAAGAAAAAAAAAAGTATTTCCTTGGGATTTATGCTATTCCCAATAGAAGGGTATTTTCAAGGACACTGTAGAAGCATGTTGTAGGGAACTGTTTTGAATGTAAATATTTATGTCAAAGGAAAATGAAGAAGTATGTTCGAGTTGCACAGGTTTCCAAGTACCAGTCAAGAGAAGGCAGAGGCACCTTGGGATTTACTTCTTTCTTCTAACAAGAGATGAAATGCTGTAAAGTAATTCACTGCCAACATCTCCGTTTGCTACCTTCACCTATATGTGAGAAAGCAAGACTCCACAATGAATGAAACAGAATGAAAAAATGTCTAGGCACAGCTGCCAAAGGAAAGGCTTTTTTTTGTTTGTTTACCAATGCAAATGACTGTATTTAGAGTCTCAAGGGATAGTTTAATGTATGCCATTCATTAGCTGATACATCACACTTCTGTAACACATTTTCAACTTTCTTTATACTATTTGCATACCTTTCTCTGCACACCTATAGATGTCCTTTCCTAGGATATTTGTATCCAGCAGAGCAAGGAAACAGTCTAGATGTAGCAGTACTAGATGTAACAGTACAAGATGCAGTAATAGAATCACAAAACAATATAGTTACAAAACTAGTACCAGATGTAGTAACATTTTCAAAACCTGTTTAGTCATTCTACTTTCTTCCTTGTGTCTGAAATGCAATTTTATTTTTCTGACATGCTACGGTATATAAATGCTGCCAAATTACTATTTTCTCTACAGTATTAAATAGATTTTCTTCTTGATGATGAGAAAACTAAGGTGTGAGGACATACTTGCATTTGTTAAATTCACACTCTCGTGTTAAATGAACTCTGTGATTCTGTTTAAATAATCAGACTACCTGAATAATGAATTTACACAGAAAAAGAGTGGAAAACTATTCTTGGGTCATTCTGTGGTTGCACATAGAATCCCAAATGGTTTTGACTCCTTTCCATTCTGGCTTTTTTTCTCGCTGGCAATTGCAGAGCTTTTCCTTATATTACTGACATACGTAAAATACTGACATTTCTCTTAGAAAGTTCCTCTTCTTTGTGGAAGGAAAGTTAACCTTCCAGAAAAGGTTTTCATCTAATGCTTTAGGAAAGAGAACAGAGGAACATTTCTACAGTCCAATGATATGGATACAGATTATAGCTCTGTCTTCAACAGAAACCAGTCTGAATGATAGACTAATTTATTAGGAACTTAGCCAAAACTTTTACCAGAAAAATAATAACATGCAACTTTGAATTACAGTACCTCGTTTGCCTGAACAAATTGGTTTTGATTCATTAATTAGAGTTAAACAAAAATTTCTCTGGCAAGCTTTCAATATCAGGCTGCCACTTTTGCCTTTTGCTGTGTTCCAACAAGGTTCTTTCATTACTTTGATAATAGTTGTCTCATATATTTGATGAGAACTCTGTATTATTAAAATAGATAGTTAGATTTAGGTCCTTAATATTAATCTTCTTACCCTTTGTTATACTCTGCCATCCACATTAAATATTGCTATTCTATTATCTTCCTTTCATTGCCATTGCATCAGCTATTACTTTGTTACATAGAGTACAATGAAAGCAAAAGCATCATAAAAAGTCTGTTAGTAAATCAATATTTTCTGTTAAAAATTATTTACTGTTTTGCTTCAACTGGAAATTATTCTATAGCAATCCATATTCTAAAAGCATTCTTAATAATACATTGTTAATTGCATACTCTATGTCTAAATATTTGTAAATATTTGCTAAGCTTAAAGGACAATTTTAATATTCATATGCTGTGTGCATAGAGATTAGCATCTAGAAAGTATTATCAACTTTATTTTTGCAGAACCAAAGAAAGCTTATGTGAGATTCTCTTCTTAAATTTCCTGAGTTTTCAGCAGTGCAAAAATTAAGGTCTAGGAAATTTTACCATGCTAAATGACAGAAGAATACAATCTGTATTCTTTATGATGGGGAATTTAATGAAGTTTAAAATAAGTCCAGAATAAACAGTGTCATGAATGCAAGGCAAATAACCAATTATAGCTTATTAGTGAGTTGAGAGGATTCACTTCCTGATCGAGTACCACTAGCAAACCAACAAGATTAGGGAGGCAAAAGGGAAGGGGAGGGAGTGAGAGGGAACCAAGGAACAAAAGGCAGGAATAAGACTTGGTCAGTGTAGAATAGTTGTTAAAGTCAATCAGCAGTATCATTTCACAGATCAGCACAGCAACACTTCTATGACACTGTTCGAGTCCCCTGTATCAAACATCTAACCTGTTCTATTAGAGCTTGACTTTCTGTGGCTTTGGGAACTAAGGAAACTCAAACTTCCTCCATTATGTCACAGTTTTTTGCCAAATGAATGTTACAATTGAACTCTGAGAGTTAAACTCTGGGATTTTTGCTGCTCCTCCAATGGACGATGACATTTCCAAGACCCTGAAACTTCAACAATAAATAGAAAGTGCTATCTACTCATTAAGGTGGAAAAATATCAATATCAGATTTTATATGGATATTGCTATAATTGTCTGACAACATAATACATGGTCAACTCAATATGGAAGTAATCAAAAGTATGCAAAAATTCCTTTTTGGTCCAAAGCAAAGCTATGTATTCTCCAAATACACAAATACTCTCCAAATACTCCAATTTGTTCTCTATGTGTAACTCTTCAGACATTATCAGAAAAGGATATAAATTTGAACAGAAATAGAGAAAGGCTAATATAATAATAAAAGAATGTATTTCAGAAAGTCTATTTAAGCTATGAAAGTGGAAGTTTTGGATACGATTATTCTTTAAAATTTATCTGGATAGTCATCTGAGCTGGAGAGATTTTTAGGCCTAATCATGAAAGGCATTGGAGTTATAAGGTCTGTCACTGGTAAGAGAGTAAAACCCTGTAGGTGTTTTTCAAATGCAATGAAATCCAGAAGAAACCTTCTTTGTTTAAATATCATGCTAATAAAATTTATGAAGTGTTTTACAGACTCATACTTACTTTTAATATACTGGCAATATTTGTTGCAGTGTCTTTTATTGAAATCAGTTTATCCCATGGATCGTGGGTTCGCTTAATTTGTTTATGAGACAGGAAGGAATTTTTACAAGTTTTGATGGACTGTTTAGACTCCAGGGGAATTTTTATTCTCTTACTTTGAAGTTTGGAACGTATCAAAGACTTGCAAAAGTCATGGATAAAATATCATCAATGATTAGACTTGAGATCAGAAAGTAATTTTCCCTCAGATCCCAGTACAAGCCATTGCTTTGGAATTCCTTCTTTACTTTTGCACCTTTTTCTAGAAAGCCTAATATTTTATTTCTTTGGGCTGGATCCTTTCAGAATATTTCATGCTCTTCTTGTACCAGAGGCCAAAGAAACATTTCTTCTCTCTCCAGGCAGAGAGAATTTGACCCAAGACATAGATTTTGCTAAAAACCTAAACTTTTTATAACAAATGTCACATCTCTGTGATGTTCCCCAGTGGATGCACAAGGAAGGGCAGATGAACTATAATTTCTAATGGATTTTTCTGGAATTAACATTGATTACTGTACTGAGTCTACCTGAGATGGAGTTAATTTCCCCCACAGCAGCCCTCATAGTGCTGTGCCTTGTATTGGTAGCTAGAAAGATGTTGATAACAAACCAGTGCTCCATTCCATCAAGGCTGTCTCCCAAACAACCCTTCATCAGTAGGCTGGAGGTAGGCAAGGTCTTGGGAGGTGACATAGCCAGGAAAACTGACCCAAAGTGACTGAAGGGATATTCCCTACCATATTTGGTGGCCTTCTATGATGGGGCTACAGAACTGATGGACAGGAGTAGAGCAGGTGATGTCATCTACCTGAACTTGTGAAAAACGTTCTGCACAGTCCCACATGGCATTCTTGTCTCTAAATTGGAGAGATATCAGTTTGATAGATGGACCACGTGGTGGATAAAGAACTGGCTGGATGGCCGCATGCAAAGAGTTGTGCTCAATGGCTCAATGTCCAGCTGGAGACCAGTAA
>JARCZZ010018426.1:0-10027 GCA_030323915.1 Brotogeris chrysoptera | reverse complement strand
AGCACCTCCCATGTGAAGATAGGCTGAGAAAGTTGGGGCTGTTCAGCCTGGAGAAGAGAAGGCTGCATGGAGACCTCCTAGAAGCCTTCCAGTATCTGAAGGGGGCCTATAAGGATTCTGGGGAGGGACTTTTCATTAGGGACTCTAGTGAGAAGACAAGGGATAATGGGTTTTAACTTAAACAGGGGAAGTTTAGATTACATATAAGGAGGAAGTTCTTTACTGTGATGGTGATGAGGCACTGCAACGGGTTGCCCAAGGAAATTGTGAATGCACCATCCCTTGGTGGTGTTCAAGGCCAGGTTGGACAGAGCCTTGGGTGACATGGTTTAGTGTGAGGTGTCTCTGCCCATGTCAGGGGGGTTGGAACTAGATGATCTTAAGGGCCTTTCCAACCCGAACGATTCTATGATTACATTATTCTATGATGTCTGTTCAGCAATAAAAGCTAAGGGAAAGGTGGACAGCATGGATGGTAAAAACTTGAAGTGACTCTAATGCTAAAATTCCTCAGTCTTTACAGAAAATAATTTTTGTGATCTTAAAATGACTCCCTGCCATTCTAGACAGGATAGTGTCCTCTGATCTGCCAGCAATTCCAGTTCCTCCTCTTTAAGTGCCAACTCCAGCTGATAAACCTTCTGTTCAGAGTGAAAATTCTGGATTTTGTTACTATGCGCATTGCTTTCTACTATGCTATTTTATCCTATTTCTCTAATTCTTGTTCACAATGTGTGGCCCATCTGCTGCTACCAACACTGGCACTATTTTTCAAGCGCTGCATCATCCATACCATGAATTATTAATGCAAATATTAGTCTAAACTTTTTAAAGCAGTATCATGAATAACAATATTAAACAGAACTGCTTTTAAGGCTCTTTTTTAAGGTTCTTGGAAGATTTGATTTTTAGCCTCTATCCATCTGGGCAACTCTCTTACAATGTATCTTATTGTAGTATTCCCTCCAGCTATCATGATAATACTTATGTAGTCCTTGTTTTAATTCCCACTTTCATTTCATTTGATATGAATTTTAATTCCTTTGAATCGATACTTTACTTAAATCTAGATTATTAAATTGACCGCACTGATCCCAGCTGAAGGATGTAAAAGAAAGATATACTATAACATGACACAATCTACTTTTGCCAAAATCATATTGAATTTATCTTTTTTAAACTACATGGTTTTGGTTAGTCTTCCTTTCAGAATTTGCTACAGCATACTGTATTAAGGATAAATGAAGAATTTGTCGGATATCCTACTTTTCCTTTTCAGTTATATCTATCATACTTGCTATTCTCTAATGGAAATAAATAAAGTATGACTCCAAAAACTGCAGGTTCCTTTAAAATCACTGTTACTGGATATTACCCAGGCTGTTCAGATTTCACACAATACATGCTTATTTTTGCATCCACCATAGATTTGATCATTTCAGTTTCCTATCCTTGTTGGGTAATCTTTCCTTAATTGTATATGTCATTTCTTCTATTAAAACTGAGGCAAAGAATTAAGATCTGTGACATTTGATGTCCCTTTTTCTCCACCTCATCCTGAGAATATGCCCCCACTTGTCCTCTTCATATTATCTCTATAGCAGTGTGGTTAGAAACCTTCTCATAATTTCCTTTAGTTTCTTTGAAAGATCTAGACCAGATAGATATTTTGCCATTCATGCAATTCCCTGTATTTTTCTACTTTTTGACCAACAGATCAATAACCTTCCCATTTCAGTAAGTTCGCTGGTTTCCTATGATGTCCTGTACTTAGATATTTATTGGTCCAGGCAGGTCCATGGTTCTACCCTATCCACACACTACTCCGGCTTTACACTCAAGCCCAGACTACTGAAATCTTATCTTCATGTGATTCTTTTTCAAATTTCAGTCCATGGGTGTCTCTTAGTTGCTTTACAGCCTTCAAATTTGGTCTCCTGAAATCTGAAGCTTTAATTATTATCAACCTGTTTGTCATGCTGCATTTGAACGTGGCATTTGAATGTGGCAGTTTTGAATCTGAGTTATCCATTCCAAGTTTACTTTCTCAGAAAACTTTTCACACTGCTCAGTCTCTGCTCTAAATTAAGATTAATGTTTTTAAAGTGAATGTAACATGGCATTTACATTCTTTTAATCAGTAAAGAAATCTGTCTGGTATTGAACTGTTACTGTGGTATGCTTGATTACTACTGCAACTTGTATTTTTTTTAGTCACTACTGCATCTAGAAAATCTAATTTTCCCATAATTCAGACTACTATGTACTTTTTTCATATTTTAAATGAGTTTTCTATCCCATATTGAACTCTGTTATTCAGAGTATAAGAAATCTCCAATGTATTAGTGGAGTGCTTTTGTTCTTTTTAAAATAACCTCTTCAAGAGATTTCTACCTAATTGCTCTCTTGCATGCAAGGAATATGGATAGTTTCGGTTTTGATACCTGACATGAGTAAAAAGGAATCATAGGACTAGCAAAGCTAGTACGGGGAAAAAAATATTTGATGAATAATACTCAAGCAACTCCCATATCAGCCCCTCCTATGCAATTTTATTATGCTTCTTATGATGTAAGACAAAATAAAGCTGTGCAGAACAAATACTTCCTGTTTAAAAGTATTCAGCCAGCTATTTTTAGTGGTTTTTTTTCCCATTTAGATATACTACTCTAATAATTTGCTTAATATATAACTAATAAAATAGAAAAGAAAGCATGATACAGAACTAAATCCAACTTTAAATAGGCCCTATGACCTTTTACAAGGCAAGAAATCACATTTGTCTTATATCACTAAGCACCCTCAACTCTGCTGGATCTCTAGGAAAATTTAGCAGAGTTTATGAGAGGAGAATAAAATTAAACTGCTCTACAACAGCCTATCATACGTCCATTATATTAATCCAGTCTCTCACAGCAGATTGTAACTGATGTTTAGGGGGGAAAAGTACAAGAAGCAAAGCATTTGTGGCATGGTCATTTCCATGTACGCTCTCCAACTCTGCCAATCAGTGATTAGGGGCTTTCACAGCCAAGAGTTTAGACCCATGTCTCTAGCAAACATAGATGAACACGCCCTGTTTTATTTTTAGTTTATCCTTTTTCGGACGTATATATACGTCTGTCCTCCATAATATGATAGCACTGTGTGGATTATTTACCATACAAATAAAAGTGACTGCTTTTATTTGATTTATATCTATTGTCTGATCATTTCATTTGATACCTAAATTCTCAGCTTGCAAGAAACTGTGACTAAACATTCCCCATTAATCTCTATATGTCACTTGTTACATTGCAAGTCTGTCATCATCCTTTTTCTCAAAAATCTGACTTTCCACCTAGTGTCTTACATTTCTGATACTGTATTTAGTTTCATTGTATGAAAACCACTCAATTTTATTTCCATTCTTGATAGCCTCTCTGCCTCCCATGAGCAGAAATCACTGGACCTGCATGCAGTACTCAAAGTGTAAATCCATGGCTTTACACAGTGGCATGATTGTGTTTTCTATTTTGCATCCTCTCTTCCTTCCCTAATAATTCTTAACATTCCACTTGCTTTCCAAATGTCCCTTAGTAATTACTTAGGATTTTATTTGAAACAACAGTAACTTTTACTGTGAGGGGTGTTTCTGCATTAAAAGCTGTTTATGTTTTTTCCTGTAATTCAGGACCAAGCGTGTACACATCTAGGAAACAAGTACTTTTATTTTGGTAGTAGTCAAGACTAGTTGGTTATAAACACCATTAGTTCTTATTATAGCTACTATTTGACTGTCTAGATCTTATCACCCATGGTAGGTTCTTCTGTGTCATTTGTCATATCGAAACAAAAGAGGAACAAGCAGCATTTAGAGGAACTTGTTGAACACACACACACACACACACACACACACACAAAGCTGCACTGAATTTCTTATATACAAGACATATTTTGACTCCTGATGATTTTTTTGCATTATGTTAGTTTATGACACTTCCTCATGAACCACCTCTTTTTAAAATCCTTTGTTTTGGACACAGATTTGATCTAATTTTGAAGAAACTACGTTTAATATGAGCTCTTTTTTTTCCTTTGTTTTTTTTTTTGCCTTTAGCCTGGCAAGAAAAACTTCAATATTTCTTTCATTGTGACTTAAAGGTAGAATATTCAGATTCCTCACTTCCAAAGAAACTGACATAGCAGCCACTATGTTTCTGGCATTTCACCTGGAGAGACTTTTTTTTTATCCAAGTGTTAAATAGGCCCATGAAATATTAAATAAATTGTTTTGATTTAGTGTAAACATTACTTATCTATATTTAAATTGATTTTATTAAAAAAAAAAAACTAATAAAAAGTATCTATTTCTAAAAATATTTTTTTATATAAAGATCTGGAGGCATATATATATTTAAATGGCAAAGAAAAATTATCTAGCATTTGTTTGAAATAGCCCAATGAAATGCCTGATTATTTCCCAGTTCCAAAAAAGCACATGAAAATCAAGTTCTGCTGTGACAACAAGTACACTCAGATCTTGAAAAGTCCACCTTTTGCTAGGCAAATAGTGGGGTTTATACACAAATACTAATAATGAGAATTGCTAAGCACAAACAAGAAAAACTAGCTTTGGTAGAGAATGTAAACTTAACCATTCTGTGATATAAAACTGATATAACTTAAAATTTAGGCAAACATTTAAATGAAAACAATTTCAAAATCAGAGATTTAATCTTAAATTTCAGAGTATGCTTTCATTTCATTATAAGAAAAAGACAAGTGCAAAAGCATGAGGTTATAGGCTCTGGAGTCTTATTCAATCCAACCCTCATGTGGGAATGAGTAATGTGTAAAGCCTCAGACCACTGATAATAATTATTTTCTAAATTAAAGATGAGCTTTATCCCATCTTCTTTGATGATTAAGAAAGCCAAATTTTCAAAGCTAATTAGTTTCTCAGGGTCATTATTGTTTATTGTTCAGGCACTCTTAAGGTAATTAGCATGCCTGACCTAAATTAAGGATATTTAACACATTTTATTAACAATGTAGAGTAACAGAAACCCCTGACCAAAACATGTGCTGGGCCTCTGTCTTCTAAAGCGGCCTACCAAGGAAGCAAATTTCACATCCAAGGATGCTTCCAATGTAAACATCTGGCTACAGGTTCATTGTTACTTGTCTAGCAAAGGTTGCACCATCCTGTTGCACCAGGAAAAGTGGCCTCCATGTTTTCCCAGTCCTTTATTGGCATTACATTGTTCTATGTATTGTGAGGAGATGAGCACAGCCAGCTAGGAAAGTACTCTGAACTGCCTAAGGAACTTAAGGAACTAGATGTTCCTTAGGCAGTTCAGAGTAGAACTGGCTTGCTCTTTTAGCAATCTTTTTTAGCTCTTTTAGGCTGCCCTTAGCAGCAGAAAGCAGTTGATTTCATAGGAAGAGTAGAAATCAGAAAAAAATTGAATATACCTTCCTGCATTATACCCTGCCAGCTTTCAGTAATAAGCATTTTCCAACTTTCTGAACCAAAGGTGGTACTGCTTTTAATATCCATGGTCTATTTATTCCAACAGTTGGATTATGAGAAACAGCAAGCAGTCCTTCCCAGCTCACCTTCTCTGTATCGACAGTACTGCAGACCTCTACCACACTACTTCTTTTTTCCAAGCTCAAGAATCCTGCTGCACTTACTGTTCACAATCTTTCCTTGTTGCTTTTTTTGTACCATTTTTATTTCTACTACTCCTTTTATGAAATGGCTTAACAGAATTGCAAACTGGTTTTAATAGTACGATGGTACCTGTGGTTACAGAGAATATATAAAATTGAACATAGAGGTTTATGTTGCTTCTTTCCAAATAATTACTGCTTCTTTTTTTTTTTTTTCCTCCAATTGACATTGGTCACTGGGCTCACTATACTCCCAGAGAACTATCCCAAATCTATTTTAAGTGTAAACCACACGGCTTGAGAGTGTCATTCTGTTCTTTTCACTTTAGTTAAACTTTCCATTACTATAGTAATTTAAAATTTCAGTCATCAATTAATCACTTGCTCACCCAATATGACAATATTCTTATGTAACTTTGGGCAGTCAGTCTTAGATTTGGCTGTCATGAATATGACTGTTTCTTCACTGTTATTGTGCTACTCTTAATTTCCTTTCCCACATCTTTTATGAATATATGGACAGGTTCCAACTGTCAGCCTCCCCTACAGCACAACTTCTGTGATTCTTCTTTTCCTCTTTTTAAACTATTGATGATCACAGTAAAACCTCTCCTCCTATTGCAATTTTCACTAGGATTTTTTTGGTGATGGGCTTTATCAAACTTTCTGAATTCTCCATCACTGATTAGGTGAAACTTAGCAACATGCTCATTGAATCCAGCATTGCACTGCTGATGATTTGTGAGATATAATTTCCCTCTACAAAAGTCACGCTAATTCTCCAATATTTCATATGTATTCATGTGCTAGCTGATCACGCTCTTTAATAATCCCATATACTAAGTGGGATGCCAGCTAAACAAGTTACAAGTAACTTTAGTTATCTTTTTTTTCCAAGTCCGTGATGAATAATGCTATCAAAGTTTGAGTTAACACTGTTGGAGGATTCATTCTGCAACAATGTGACTCTTTCGTGAATGTTTGTAGGGTCTCTGTGCCAAAAGCAGCACCAAACAAAGGATTGCTTTTCCCCTCACATTCTTATTAAGGAATAAGACTCTAGCCCTAAAATGCAATCACAGAAGCTTTAAATATAAGCATATCCATGAATAACAGAGGTCAAAAGCACTACAAAGGAAGAAAGTTACTGCAGAGCTCCAGCTATGAGATATTCCTCACATTCAAACAAAAGCCTTGAAATGGGCCCACAAGCTCACAGACAAAACAAACAGCGCAGGAATTTTCTGCAGTTACACAACCTAACTCTTCCGATGGGCAGACCAGCCCATTTTCAAATACCTCTCTGCTGTACAAATGCTTCCTGGTGATGAAGAAGGCATGAATGACTCTAAAAAGTGCTGTGATGGAAAGGCATTTATTTACTCAGGCTGGTGGAATTTCCAACTGCACTTCTTAACAGCAGAGGAACTTGGATGCTACTGACACTAAGAAAGGCTCCACATTTTCTGAGAGAAGCTCATAGAAGCATAGGAGCACACAAGCAACCAACCATGTTGTGTCATACCCAGTGGCCTATTCCTATCCCCATGTGCTTTCTTCGGCTGGGCTGAGGGCACCATGACCCCATCCTGCTGCTATTCCTCCATGTATCTGTCCTGCCAGTATTTACCCAGGCCCCCCTTGAACTCCTGAAATTCGCACAACCACAGAAGGAGTTTCACATTCAGTGTACGGGTCCAGTGTGCTACTGCAAACACTGAACATCATGTAGGAGGAGGAAAATGCAGTGGTATGAAGCCAGGCCAGAGTTTTAAGACTGTTAATCAGGGCTTTGGAATAGAGAGTCTAGGTCAACTGAGTCTAGGCACCTATTCTGATAGATGTGGGTTTATCCCACACTGACACTAAACAAAGAATTAAAAAGCTCAAAAAATGAAGTTCTGACCACAAGATTAGCATTCTGGGTTATTACTTCTGGAAATTATTGCAGGTCCAGACAAATTCATTCTATTCCTATGTCTACAACTCCTTGAACAGAGCATAATGAATTAAAACATTTAGACATTAGCCCCCATGCTTACTAAGCTGTGAAACCCACTGCAGCAAAGCAACAGGCTGGGTAGAGCTGCAGGGACTGCAGGGCACTGCGGGCTTTTGCCATGCACTTACATGAACACCTGAGGTGATACATGCGAGGTGAAGATGAGTGAAGGCCAAGAACATGAGGCTGCTTCTTACGACAAATCAGGCTTTACCAGTTCAAACAACAGCAAAAAAAAAAAAAAAGAAAAAAAGAAAAAAAGAAAAGAAAAACTACAGCCATTTTTCCTTTGCTCCCACTTAGTCTGTGTGATTACAATGTGAGTTTGGGACAATGTTTTGTTTGGGACAATGTTGCAACCATCAGCAGAGCCAGCCTGCAATGCTAATGTCCCACGGAGTACTGTAGCACACAGCTGTGAGCATTATCACAAGTTACCCCAGGTTATCACAGTGCCCTATGCCCAAGGAACGTTTCAATCCACCCCTTGCTTTCCCAGCACACCACGCCCTGGATGCATTTGTAACTAATCCATTGAGCACAAACCTCTACAGATTGCGCACAGGTCTAGAGGGGAGCATGGCTGTGGTTTCATTCCATCATTGCTTACTGCTCACACAGATGTGGAAGTGTCCCACTGCAATTGCCTGATGGTTACACCTCTCCCTATCTTCTCTCCACTAACAGTGCTGGTGACCTCAAGAAGTGGAAGTCTTATGCTTTCAGACACAACACTGTCATTGATGTCCCTTATCATGTTGAAATAGTGAGAAACAGGAAGGTTTTTTTTGTTTGGGTTTGGTTTGGTTTTTTTTTTCCATAATTTTTTGCTACTTAGTTGTGCATTTGAACATAAATATTGGAATGTATCTACCAATCCACTTGATCTTTTCGATTGGCAGGTTAAAAAGGTTGCAAATAAGTATTGTTTCTGAAGCAAAGCATGAAACAAAAATCTCAGTACTGACTGGCTTGTAACAGAAATGCCATGCCCTGCTCAGGCTGAAAGGTCTTCAATTGTAGGGCGTTTCCTCCGAAAGCTCACCTCCTGCCTGTGCAACTGCATTTCTAGCTTTATTGTTATTATCTCAGCTATTATTCACTCAAAGCCACTCGGAAACCCTGGTGAGCACACGCGGCCTGAGCCCGAACAGCCCTCCCAAAAAAACAAATCTTCCCCAAAATCGAAGTAACCCAAGAACCCAGTTCCCAGCAACCACCCGCACTCCTCCAACCCTCTCGGCGCATCTCCTCCTATCCACCCCGGCCGGGCGTGTGTTATGGCGGTCGGGGGCTGACACCGCTCCGACGGAACGGACTCTGCGCAGACCCGGGAAGGCGACCGCGTTGGGGCGCGAGGGGTCGGCGCCCCGGAGCTGGGGCAGGCGGGGTGCGAGCCGAGGGAAGGCCGTGCCTTCCCCGCCTTCCCCGGCGCGTCGCTCCGCGCTGAACGGGCGCGGCGGCGGAACAGCGAGGGGAGAGAAGGGGAGGGCCATTGACTCGCCGCGAAGGTGGGCGGGCAGGCAGGACAGAGCAGGGCAGGGCAGAGCGAGGCGGGGCGGGCGGGGTGTCCCAGCGCTGTGCCCGGGACAGGCATTACCCAAAAGAGAGGGTAAAAAAAAAAGAAGAAAGTAATTAAAGTCGCCTCTGCTGCTGCGCGCGGTCCCGCCCTCCCCACCGGCCAGCTCCTTTGGCAGACGGGAGGGGACAGAGGGAGACGGCCCGCTGCCGAGACACGCCGCCTGCGCCGGCACCGCGCACTCGTTCGTCCGTCCGCCCGCCGTGGCAGCACCGACGGCGGCGCCTGCCCCCTTCCCCCGAGCACCATGGCCCCTGTAGACCCCCGCCTCGTCCTCGGCCTCCTGGTGAGTGAGAAAGAGAGAAGAAGAGCGTGAGTGGGGGGCGTCGGGGAGAACGGAGCGGCTGCGCAGGCACGCAGTCCGGTAACACGCTTGCGGTGTGCAGCGGAGCTTTTCCTCCGCTCTGTTACTTTGTTTCACCGCGAAAGCATAGCGGGTTGACCTTTATTCCCAATAAGCTTTCCCCTCGGCGGCGTCCCTGCGGGGGGCTCGCTCCGGTGCGGGCGCCCCGCGTAAGGGTGCGCAGTAGCTGCGCGGCATCTCGGGGTGCCACAGGCAGCGTGTCGGGGAAGGCTTCGGCGGAGAGAGAAAACCAGTTGGTGGTTCAGTTAGTTTTCGGACTGGTGGTAGAGTGGCTTTTGGTTGAGGTTTTTGCCGTGAGGTTGCGCGGTGGACAGACGGTCTGGTCGCTAATGATACTTCTGGTCATTCGTCGTAAAAAAATGAAACCGCAGTTCATTTTATTTAGATCTCCCCCGTCTACCCCCCCCCCCCCCCCCCCCCCCCC
>JARCZZ010018424.1:0-11479 GCA_030323915.1 Brotogeris chrysoptera | reverse complement strand
AGGTTGGACACAGGGGCTTGGAGCACCCTGCTCCAGTGGAAGGTGTCCCTGCCCATGGCAGGGGTTGGAACTGGATGGGCATTAAGGTCCCTTCCAACCCAAACCAGGCTGGGATTCGATGATATTGCACATAATTAGATTTTCTTGATTTCCAGGCAGTGAGTGCTCATTGTTGCGTCCCTCTCTATAAGCCAAACCGTGTATGAAAGCGTTTCTTGCTGGCTCTGAGAAATCATAGAGAAGAAGGAGCAGAAGTTTTAAATTATCCTGATGCAAAACAATTCTTACGGCAGGACAGACTTTGCTTTTAATGTTGGAGGAACTTTACAAGTCCCCATGAATCAGTGCTCTTGGAATCTTTTGGAAGAGGTTCAAAACTGTCGAAAAGGTCTATTCAATATTGAATACGCTTGCACTGTGAATAGCAGAGAGGAAAATCCGATGTCTGCCAAGAAGAATGTAAAAAAGGACTGATAAAACAAGCAGAAATCAGTTCTTTCAGCTCCGCAAGGTTTTGTTTCTTTCTTATTTTTGAAAGTAAAAAGCGATAAACACAAAAGCTGCAGTTGACAGTGTCTCTGTGACAGCACTTTTGTAGCCATTTCAGCAAAGCAGCTTTCTGGAGGACGCTGGCAGAACATACTGTAGCTTTCAAACTTCACACAGGCTGCTGAGAAATGAAATGTTTGACTGAGAAGCTGATGTGGGTTTGGCAACATTGCTTAATTGATAGCGTAAAAGGAAAGAGGATTCTGCTTCCACCATCTGCAACAGCAGCGGGGACCAGCTCTTTGTCTAATAGCATCTGTAGCTTTTCTTCCACCTCTGCCTCAGCAAAATAGGTTAATTGCAAGGAAACAGTCCAGCGTATGTACCTGGAAGGATCAAAGAATGTGAATTTCCTTTCAGGTTTAATTGCTAATGTGAAGCTCCTCTTTGGTCTTTCCTTGTTCTTGTTGGAAGAAAGACTGTTCGTAAATCAAGTTGGTGAGCACTGAGGTCTCTGCTGTGCTGAAATGGCTCTTTCAAGGCTCATGGTTGGTGTATACCCCAGCTGAAGGATACAAGGTGCTTTCGTGTAGGACTTCCAGGGTTGCCTGTGCATTTATGTGGCAATGTGATTGGGATTTCCTGCTATTTACCAATTAAAAATGCTTTGAAAACCATTCATGGCTCTCAAACCAATCTTCGCTCCTCTCTGGATGCTGTGGTCGAGCCACCTGCAGAAGCATTTGTGTGAGCCCTGGATGAGTACCTCCACACACTGCAGGGCAAGTAAATCTAGCACCTTCCAGTGCCTAAAGGGGCTACAAAAACCTGGAGAGGGGCTTTGGACAAGGGCCTGTAGGGACAGGACAAGGGGGAATGTCTTTAACCTGCCAGAGGGGAGACTGAGATGAGCTCTTAGGCAGAAGCTCTTCCCTGTGAGGGTGCTGAGGCGCTGGGACAGTCCAAGATTCTATGATTCTAAGATCACACTGGGTCTACTCAAATGCTACCTGCTCCTGCCTGGATTCTATTATTTAACAAATAGATCTAATCCCTGAAATCGCTGTGTGCATTTTGACAACGTGCTCTGTCCTTCCACTTGGAGCAAGAGGATTTTCTTGTCCTTGAGCGAACACAAATGTTGCCTTGATGGACCAGAGCATGGCCTGTCTGTTCCAGCATGCTATCTCTGGCAATGGCCAATGCAGGGAGAACACAAGAATATCCACACAGCCAGTTAATGGATTTACCAGATCAATTCACAACACTTCTCAGTACTCATCAATCATGAGCTAAATTAAGCCCCATAACAGAAGGTTATAAATCTCTTAGGAGAAAAACAAACCCAACATTTATTTTCAGGTAACAAAAGAGTGATCTCGTGTGGAGTTTTCCACACTTCCCTTAACTCCTTGTTTGTTCTCCTTTGTAACGTGGAAAGGGACTGATCTAACCATGATGTTCCACAACTTCAACAAAGGGCAGGTTTCCCAGTGAAAGCACTTGAGCATCTCTATGACCAGACTTAGGAATAGATGGCTTGGTCATTCAGATTTTGACCTGAAAGAGTTTTGCAGAAGAGAAAAGCATGAACGTTTCATATCACCAGCATTTCAGTTTCTGTGATGCTCAGGAGGTAAACTATAGGACAGCTCCAGCTATTGTATGAATATCATCTGTGAAAAGCATTTCATGTGATGAGAGTGTTTGTGGCTAAGAAAGAGTTGCCATTGTCGGCTTAATCCTCCTGTGTCCATCCATCTGAATTCCATTCCCAATCTGCCTTCAGGCACATTACGTACAATTAATAAATCATCCTTAGCAACTTTTTTTTCCATATATGTAATTTTGGCTGAATTCTGTTCAAAAAAGGGAGGCAGTCCTATTGTACTGTCTGAAAATATTTTTGTATTATGCTCAATATACAAAGCCTGTATTTGTAATCTCTCCTTTATTTAGTAGCAGATATCGTGCTGCTCAGATAAAGTTGCAATACTAATAAATCTTACCCAGAAGTAGAGAATCAAGTCTTGGTCTAGAAAGGGAGTTATGGTTCAAGTAAGGAAAACACTTGATGTGACAGTGGACAACTCATAAACCGGAGAAAATGAGTGAAATGTATTGAAAATGTGTTTTCCTGATCTCTTCACCCAGCCCTGCTTCTGACCCCTGAGAACAGAGCTTGTCCTCGTTGCTCTCAGGAGCATTCCCTCACAAGATTCCCTGGTGTTCTCCCACTACTGCCCTCACTCGGGCTTCAGTCCAACATCCAGCGCTGGTCTCATTTTCCTTCCATTTTAACAGTTAGACCTCCTTAGAGAAGGAGCGGACTAAAAGCTGATGAAGGCCAGGTTGGATGGGGTTTGGAGCAACCTGCTCTAGCAGAAGGTGTCCCTGCCCATGACAGGGGTTGGAACTGGATAAGATCCCTTCCAATACAAGCCTGTCTGGGGTTCTATAATTCTATGAAGTGCCTGAGCTCCAAGACCATCAGCAATGCTGGGAACGTTGCTTCTTTCTGGGAACATGGTGGGGTTGCAGAAGGAAAGAATCCTGACCAGAGCCATGCTACAGCTTTGGTGGGGACAGCAAAGCAGGATGTGTGGACAGCCTGAAGGGAGTGTCACATTGTACGTCTCCCTCATCTGACCTTCCCTTGTCTGTCAGCTTGTGCCTGAGCTAGATGAAAGTGGCAGACCATCATTGTGCAGCTCAACCCATGACAAGCAGGGCTTTCACTTGTCCAACCCTGCAGCTCTCAGCAGGGAAGAAGATAGGACAAGAGGAAATGGCCTCAAGCTGCACCAGGGGAGGTTTAGATGGAGATGAGGAACAATTCAGTCCCCAAAGGGTGCTCAGGCATTGGAACAGGCTGCCCAGGGCAGTGCTGGAGTCACCATCCCTGCAAGTGCTCACCAACCATGCAGATGAGGCCGTCAGTGCCTTGGGTTAGTGGCGGCGTTGGCAGTGCTGGGCAACAGTTGGACTGGATGAGCTTAAAGGTCTTTTCCAACCTGGCTGATTCTGTGATTCTATAATTCTAAGGGAATCAGCTGGACCTGGCCAAAGCCAGAAGGTCATTTCCCTTCAGGAGCATCAGCACTCACGTCAACACCAGAGTGATGAAGTGACTTTATTTTATGTATAGCTCTTCCAGATGTACTCCCTGCACGCTAATAAATATCTCTCGCTTTTTACACATACGAGCTACAATTCAGACTGTTCCTAAAGTATCAGAGCTGCAGTTTTAACTTGCAAAACTTGATACCTTAAAAACTCTGGGGACTCTGTTGACTCTCTGTATTCGGTTATTTTTCAAGTCCTAAATAGGCAAATACATTTTTTTGACGTGGTGTAACCCAAAGGGAGGCATTGAAATGTCCTGGCCTCGGAGGAGATAGCCCCCACTCTTGTGCCTTGTAATGAAGAGCCTGTCATGGAAAATGCCAGGAGTGTCTGTTCATTCTGGCTGTCACTTGGTTTTACTCCAGCTGAGCAACAGGAAAAAAGCAGTTTTCTTGCAGATTTTGATGTGCAAAATCACAGGAGCCTGTTGTAGCATGTATGGATCTGCACGAGAAATTGCAGCCATGCTTTGATATGCAGCACTAGTGGTAATAACTTCTGTCATCAACACCCAGTGCTGAGGGCGGTGATAACTTCACCAGGACAGGAATTAGATAGACTGATGTGAAATAAATACATCTGGTCTGGGTTGTAAATCACTTCTGCATTCTCCACAACGTTTTGGCTTCCTCACTGGCCTTTAGAGGTTTGGTATTCTCCCTGTTCTTGACAAGGGTCAATGTCTCTTCCCTACTGAGCAGTTTGAGGAGGGCAGCAGGTGGGAAGGCTCTGAAATCTGAGGTTAGGTTCTTAAAATGGGAATTTTAGGGGTTTATTTTCCCTTCTGAGTGGCCTAGCAAACATTCTGAGGTCATTGGATGAGCAGTAAGGACGGAGCAAAGGTTGCAGAGGAAGCAGAGTGTGACTCAAAGGAAAGCTTTCTGAAAACTTTGAATGTTAATTTTAATGAAACAGAGTTTAAAGTTTTGATTTAGAACATCTTTGCTTTGAGCAAACAGCGCTTACCAAAGTCTGCTGGTGCCGCTACTCCTGTCTTGTACGTATCTGCTACTTCTTACTACTTCTGTACAATATTGGAAACAAAGCATCACCTTCCCTATCACTTCTTTCTAGTAAGAGAGCCCTCTGATACAGATAAGAATAATTCACTATGGTTTATAATGTCTTCTTTTTAACTTGGGACAAGAAATTGTGCTTGAGCAGTGGTTCTGAAGAAGTGGTTTGCCTATTCCTGCTACCCAAGAATTAGCTTGTGAGCTGGAGGAAGCAGCAAAAGCATCACCAGAGGAGTATGGAACCAACCCAGCTGTGCCAGGGGACAGAGACTGCTGCTGCAGGGAGATGTCCACCTCCTCTAGTGATGCGCTGCAGGTGACTGGGGACACTTCCTATGGGCACCCCTTGCTCATCTCCTGATGAGATGGTGTCCAAGTAACGCACCTTTCCTGGCCAGGCTCCTTGGTTCCTGGTGACCTCCTATAGCTTGGGAATACAGCAGTGCCTGTGCCTGCTTCCTGGGACGCCCGGCATCTCCAGCCACACTCCCTGATATGTTTGTTAGATATCACAGAATCCCAGACTGGTTTGTGTTGGAAGAGACCTTAAAGCTCATCCAGTTCCAACCCCTTGCCGCAGGCAGGGACACCTTCCACTGGAGCAGCTTGCTCCAAACCATGTCTAACCTGGCCTTGAACACTGCCAGGGATGGGGCAGCCACAGCTTCTCTGGGTACCCTGTGCCAGCGCCTCAGCACCCTCACAGGGGAGAACTTGTGCCTAAGAGCACATCCCAATCTCCCCTCTGGCAGGTTGAAGCCATTCACCCCCTTCCTATCACTCTGTGTCCTTATAAAAAGCCCCTCTCCAGCTTTCTTGTTGGCCCCTTTAGGTACTGGAAGCCGCTAGATTTTATGCTTCACACTTGGCTAAACCTCCCCTGGATACGAGCTTGTCGCTGTACATTTTCAAGCTCCTCATGTAGTGTGCCTTGCAGTTAGCTCATTTTTTCTGCTGGATAGAACCTCAATACGTTAAAAAAAGGATTAGTATGTGCAAGCACAAAAAAAATCAGAATACTGTAGAGCACTTAATTGGCCAACTGCCGCCAAGCACTTCAGCACTTGCATCTTCCTGGCTACTTGTACTGTATTGTTAGAGGAGAATGAATCATTTGACTCAACTAGGTTTTAGAAAAATATGGGAGAACCATTCAGGCAAGAAATCAGTTGAAATGTATGAAATTCTCCATCTGAGTGCTCTCTGCTAAGAGGAGATATTTCAGCACCGTACAATATTTAATCTTGTTTTAAAATAAATAGTTTACTGTATAGAATCTCTCAGGGTGTGATTTTGAAAATGCAGTGTAGTTTTAGTATAGTTTAGGACTGAGAAATGGTGGAACATGACAAGGCTGGGTAAACTCGTGTTAGGAGCAATTCTGCTGCTGCTGGGTTTGTGTAAGGCACAGGCACAGATTTGAATCTGTGAAACACTTAAACTGGTAGAAATCTGGCTAACACAGAGCACAGCCTTTGCATGCTTCTGTGCACAGAGTGGCTTTCCCACCTTTGCAATAGGTAACCTGGGTGAGATGTTATTCCTCATTTATACCCTTTGGGTTGCCCTAGCTAAGAGGAGGAAGCAGATCAAGGAAATGATGAACTCAAGGTATGAACCCAGGTGGCTCTTCCCATCTTCTGCTATGGCATTGAGCAGTGCACACTGATGTTTGGGACCTCTGGCCCTTGGTTGTTTGATGTTTAGAGTACATCCTAAAAATACAAAGTTTGGGAAAGATCAGGATGAGTATAGGTTTTATGACAGACAACTTTTTGAATAGAGATTTATATACAGAAAAGAGCATGTCATACCTGAAGGAATGCATTGAAAGTGCCCACTATAGAACATTTTGCTAATTATGTTATTAAACTACAGGGGTTTTCCAACACATACATTCATGTCACCAGCCATGGCTCATTGAAGTCATAGAATCCCGGAATGGTTTGTGTTGGAAGAGACCTTAGAGCTCATCCAATTCCAACTCCTGCCATGGGTAGGGACACCTTCCACTAGAGCAGGGTGCTCCAAACCCCTGTGTCCAACCTGGCCTTGAACACTGACAGGGATGGGGCAGCCACAGCTTCTCTGGGCACCCTGTGCCAGTGCCTCAGCACCCTCACAGGGAAGTCCTAATGTTGAAAGCTGCTGAGAGCAGCAGACGTTTCTCTGAACTGTGCCATCTTTTGCTCTTGGGTTTTACGATCTACGGGAAAACAGTGCTGAACCTGATGTCGATACATGACCAACACAATCAAACATTAAGTGGCTCCACATGCATTCTTTTAATTGTTAGCTGTCGTATTGAGATTAAATTGGGCATTAAATTAAAGTTAAAGAGAGATTAAATTGTGACCTGAGGTGTAGGAAAGTCATATAAGCACTTAAATATAAACCCTGTTGTTTATGGGGAATAAAAGAACTCGGCATTGCTCTCTTTGTATAATTCCATTTCTTCTTCTTCATATAGATCAAGGAAACTTAAAAATATCTTTTGGCTGTGTTTATTCTCTCAAAGGTGGAGCAAAAGGAAAATCTTTTGGGTCCACAAAGCTTTCCCATCACCCTCCAGCTGTTTCTGCAGCACCCTTCTCCATCCCAGGTAATGATAAGAGAACCTCCTTACAAAATCCTCTGGGTACCTTGGGTTCTGTGTATCTTAGAAACAGAATTTGACTCATTCTTTCTGCATGTATAAGGGAAAGTCTCTTCTCTTTGATTTCAAGGTTTGAGGTATTTTTTTTTCTTGTTTTTATTATTGCTTTCGTGACTTGAACATCAAATACGGGGTTTGGTCCATTAGCAGGAAGGGTAAGCAACCTTCTAGCACTAAGGATGGATGGCTGGGGTGAGCACCAGGTCTATCCAGGCTGGGGTTTGGGACCTGCAACATCTGGAGAAGTCTGTAGATCACAGCCTCCATTTCCCACTGCATTAGAGACTGAAGTGGGACAGGCAGACCTTGTCTCCAGAGCAGCAGGGCATTGCCAAGAAGCTAATTGGCAGCATCTTGTTTCTTTGAGAGGCTCCTTCTTCTAACTCCCTCCAAATGCCAGTGCACGTAACCTCTAATTGAAAGAAGAGAGATGCAGTCTGGCACACTGCTCCTAAACGCTTGTTGGTCTGTGCATGAATAACCTAAGCCTTGGGTTTATTTTGTTCCTGCTGGTGCTGCCATAGAATCATAGAATGGGTTGGGTTGGACCTTAAGATCATCCAGTTCCAACCCCCCTCCATGCTGTGTTTTCAGCAATGCTTGCTACATTCATCCTCTGTATTTTGTTAGTTCTCCGTGGTTCTTAGTGTATATCAGTCACTGTCCAGCTGAGATTTCCAGTGGTGACCAGAAAGATGGTAAAATGCAGTCATGAAAAGTAATTAGGCCTTTTTGGGTATCCTGCTCCCCAATGACTGGGAAGTGTCAAGCTTTAGCACAGAGCATAGACCTGGCACAACTCAGCTCTAAACCCAGCATGCAATTGTCCTTGGGTGTTGGTGATGGGTGAGGCAGGTCTTCTGTCCATGAGGCTTGGTTTTCTTAATGAATGCACAAACGGAATGGTCCCGGACATAAGAGCAGGAGGACTGAGTAAAGAATAGGCTGTTCCTGGGTGAGAATAGTAGCTGAAGACTGTATTTTCTGTTCTTCTCAGGCTGAAAGTAGTGTTGATGTGAAATGTTGCATAAATTATCAAAACATACCGAGAATTTCAGTCCTTTAAGTATTGGCAAGCAAAGAACTGGGCGACCTTGGATGAGTTTGATGGCTAAGCTGGAATAGGTCTTGAAGGTTTCCGTCTGCCTGTCCAGTGCTCAGCTCATTAGACCATCCTTCCTCACCACATCAAACAGGCAGTTCTACAGTTTGCTCATTTAAAACCCTTTTGTTCCTATTGCTCCATTTCTTATTTATAAGAATGCTAAATTAAGCTTTTGCCTTAAATTAAATCATGCAAGTCTGCAATAAACTTTCCATTTCAGCAAATATTATGAAAGAAACCTTGTTGTATAAACAATTAAAACAAAGAGCAAATGCTGACTTATTCTAGATGCAGAGCAGTCAACCTTTGCAATGGAATGCAATCGTGCACATAGAAAAATAAATGATGACATGAGATAATTAAAAACCATACCCAAACAGGGCCATCACATAAAAGCTGATATGTAAAAGCTCCATGAGATCACTTCTTCAAACCATAGACCTACGAAGAAGATGATACAATGCCTCTCACAGCAACAACCTCCTACAAAGGGGCATGAGCTCTAGGCGTGAATGACTGTAATTACAATTAATTTAGGAAAATTAGGCTGTGTGTGACTCACAGATTTGAAAGTGCTTTGGGCGTTTGAAGAGGAAAAGAGACGATCACCACGCTCGGGAGATGGCAGAAAGTTCTTGGAGTCAGGCAGTGGGATCCTTCAACAGCTTCTGGCCATCAGAGCTTAACTGAGGGCTCCAACATGAGAAGCTGGCTTCAGCTTTGTGAGGTTATTCAAGATTTAGATAATACATGTCAGCTTCTGAGCCAGACCCTGGGCTAATCTGCACTTTGTGCAAATCCATGAGCTCACAGAGTTGGAAATTAAAGCAAAATGGGATCGATTGGTACAGACTGAACATGCTAGTGGGTGACATGTACTTGTTCGCTTCTGTTGATCATGTTTTCATTGGATCTAAATTTGCTCCATCTTCCACTTAACTGCAATTGTACACTATATCTATTACCTTGATCTCGGTTGGTTTCTATAGACTTTGCTGAAGGTATTTTTTCCTTTCCATCTGAAGACTAAACCACATGCTGGTTTCACAGAGATTTTGATGTTAAATGCTCCGATATTCCTATTGCTATTTCTGGGCTCAAGGTAAAGATTTCTCTGCTATTTCCTCATTGACCTAAAAGGTCAATTGGAACAACTTTGGGCTCCATGTAACATTTGCAAAAGGCTTCTGCATTTCACCCCACTGTAGTGGCATAGTATGAATATTTCCTTTGATGTGAGCTTTTACTCCATTCCCTCTCACCCTCTCCTTCCCTTTCTTTTTCTTCCACATCATGGCTGCTTATCAGGAGGTGGTTCCCTTTAGCATGTAAATAAAGCAACACTTTTTCCAGCAAGTAGCTCAGGCTGGCATTATACGCCACAACCTCTCCTCTACACAATGATGAGTTCAAGTTCTGCATTGTGCAAGGGTTCTTTTCTTTCCCAGTAGGCAAGGTGATCAGTCTGCAATTAGTCCTCTCCTTCCCCAAGCTTGTGTAATTTCAGCTTTGCTGGTTTCTCATCTCCCAGGACCAAAAGCAAAGGTACCTTTTTGGATTCTATTTAATGTGACAGTCCTCCCATCATGTAGCTCTGCATAAAATTATCCTGTCCTCCAGCTGACAGCAAATGATGTGGCATTAGAGCAATATTTAGAAAGATGTGCCTAGAGTTCACTATTCTGGTCAGATGAGCAGGGAACATGCTTTTGCATTTTAATTTGAAATTCAGTGAATATTTTGAATGCCACAGCATGCCTATAACATTATTTAAAAGATCCTGTGCGCTCAGGCATGTAATGATTGACATTGGCTGTAACTTGATGCAATGTTGCACTGTTTTAATTCCTTTTCGGGGCAGTGTTATCTTTGATCACTTCGTATTCACTGGAAAAATCCCACAATTGCAATCCCACATTATGTTTCAGCGAGGATGCCAAGTTCTCTATGGTACGTAGCTATTCAAGGCACTCTGTCCACCCTCAGGCTGCTCATTAAAGTGATGGCAGTTTCTATTTTAATGAATAAGGTAGAGTGCAAATTCCCAACTTCATTCAGAGACCTTGAATGGTAAAAAGGAGTGGGCTCTTTTTTCAGTTCCCAACTTCTTTGTTTTCTTGGAAATTGTGTAAATGTGTTCATAACCATGGGACAACTCCGTGTGCATGCAAATACCATCCAAGATGCAAGATTTTAACTCATGTCCAGGGTTTGTATTATTAAAACTTCATTCTGTGACCAACCTCCCCCATCCAGATTTCACTTCTAGGCACGGTTACATGTCCATATTGCAAGAGGTAAGAGTAGGAAGATGTCTGATAAGAGAGACTTAGTTCCCTCTTTTAATTCTCACTTACTCCCTCTCTAATTGTCAGTGCTGTGCCAGAAAGCCTTTCCATAGAGAAACAACGTTCCTTGCTTGCAGTGACTGCCATTTTAAAGACTGCGCTTGCCCACAGTTACACAGCAGGAGCATGAAAGCTGCTGCACATTTTCTCTCCAGTTAAAATATAACACTTTAAGGTAAAGCACAAACTAAGTGTATGGCTGAAGTGCTGCACAAGTGTGAACAGTCGGTGTCAGGGATGAAAGCAGAGCTGTCCGCTCACTCTCTTGCCTATTATCCATGTGCCATTCAAAGCTAACTGCCTGGAAGCCTTCTTTTGAACACTGTTACTCTTCACTTTGCTGGGAAAAACTCCTTATTCCTGCCCATTACCCAAAGATTAGGAAGAGCTGTGGCTGCCAAGTGGAGGGTTTTGAAGGCGGTGCTGAGTTGCTCCTTGAAGCTGTATTAGGAACACATGTATTTTTGGGGCGTCCACACTTATTCCTTTTCAAGGCCAGGTTGGACAGAGCTTGGAGCAACCTGCTTTAGTGGAAGGTGTCCCTGCCCATGGCACGGGGTTGGAAATGGAGGAGCTTCAGGGTCCTTTCCAAACCCACAGCACTCTGGTAAAGTGCTGTTTATCATAGAATCATTGAAATCTCATCTCAGTCTCCCCTCTGGCAGGTTAAAGCCATTCCCCTGTCCTGTCCCTCCATCCCATGTCCAAAGCCCCTCTCCAGGTTTCCTGCAGCCCCTTT
>JARCZZ010018423.1:25614-47053 GCA_030323915.1 Brotogeris chrysoptera | reverse complement strand
CTCTCTAGAGTGTCGCAGTCCCTCCGGCTGGCATTCCTTTCCTCCAGTGTATCAATGGAGCCACATAACAGTGTCATTGGCAAAGTTTCTGAGGGCGCACTCAATCCCACTGTTCATGTTGCTGACAAAGGTGTTGATCAGGATCAGTTCCAATACTGACCCCTGCGGGACACCACTCTTTACTGGTTTCCAATTGGACAGTGAGATATTGACCGCAACTCTCTGTGTGCTGTCATCCAGCCAATTCTTTATTCACCTGGTGGTCCATCCGTCACATTTGTCTCTCCAGTTTAGAGACTAGGATGTCATATGGGACAATGTTGAGAGCTTTGCACAAATCTAGGTATATAAAAAATAATATTTTTCTTTGCCCTTTGGCTATGAAGTCATACTTATCTGCCAAAATCCAGGGCCATATTTCACAAGATCCTCAATGTGCCCGGTGGATTTGTGCATCTAACTTTTTTGCATGCTCTCTTTCTAGTGCCAAAGTATTTTGTACATTCAAAATTCAGAGTCAGAAATGTCATTTTTATGCAATGTGGCTCCAATTCAGTGAAATACGTGCATGCATATTTAAACCTCAGTGTTCTAATTGGGTTTTAATGCACCAAAGCTAGGCTAGCTATTCCCAGTGACCACAGCCACTGGAACATCTACCACAGGTTATTACAATGCTCTTCTATTTTTCAGATTATGTTGCAGATACTTTCTGTGAACACTCTTGGATAGCTTATGGATAGTGTTCAGTGTCTGCAGAATAGAATATTAACGGGAGAGTGATCTGGTCCATCAGCAGGCACCTAGATTTTCTGTGCTTAATGGGGCAGCCTTCCTGATTTTAGAGCTTTCATGTATTTCGACCGTAATGCTCCCAAAAGCTCAAGGGCTGAAAGAGATGAAAATATTTGGAAATTGCATCTGAAAATTTGGCTCTAAATCTATCTCCCTATGATTTCTCCACGAGGGAAGCAGGAGAACAGTTAGGCTCAGTATTTTAGGGCAGAACCGCTGTGGTGATAAATCAGATACTGATCTGAGGGTATGAGGTAAACCCAATTACAACAGCAATGGAGCTGCCTCCCACTGGGGGCTCTAGGTCAACATTTTGGGCTAATCACCTTAGCTGGGTAAGTGCTCGTAAATCAGGAGCTGCTTGGAAGTTTTCTGTTTTTCTCTTTGCGTGGCTGAGATGCTCAAGGCAGCCCGGCTGCTCTACAGCCGAGCCTCCCACTGCAGAGTGGAAAGTGCTGTGGGGAGGATGGGAACCAGGACTCCTCACAGGGTAAAAGCACAAGCTAGCAGCTGTAACAATACTTTAAAAACGAGGCCATGGGAAAGAGTATTGTTTCTCATGTAACTGCAGCTGGACTTGGAAGCCGGGCTTCTCCCTAACCGTTCCTTCGCAGGGCAGAGGAAAGTCTCCCCTCACACAGACAAAAGAAGGGCAGAAGAACTTATTGTAAAACCTTTACAGCCTTATGTTGCAATGGCTCATCCCAGGCAGACTAGTGCAGCCTGGTCAGCTTTCAAGAGACACCTATGCTCTTCTCTGACTTCCCCACAGTGATCACTGTGGTGGGGAGAGAAGAAGCCTGGCTGGAAGTGTTCCCTGCAGCCCTGCAGAGATGCTGGGGAGAGTTGGTGGAGATTCCCTGAAACAAGAATCTTTTCACTTTCTCTTGTCACCATCCTCTGTGCTCAGGACCCATCATATTAGCTCTTGTAAGAGGAAAAAGGAACAGAAGAGACAATTGCACTGGTTTTTTTTTTGTTTTCTTCTTAAGATTATCTGAACATAAGTCCACTACTAGAGATTATAAATAGGCAGAGGATATGGGAAGTAGTATAACGCAGTATACTCATATTCTAAATCCTATGGGGTGACCCCATTTGAAGCAGTGTGTAAAAGAGAGGGCAACAGAGATACAGAGCAGTTTTCAGAGAGTAAGCAGTTTTTCCCTGGTTAAGGCAAACTGTGGATCTCTAAAATGAGCCAGCCTTAAGAGCCTGAGCAAGGGGCAGTCATTCACTATTTTTAACTGCTCAGGAACTGGGACACCCAGTGAAATTATCGAGAATTACCAGCTTCAAAACATACCCAAGGGAGTTCTTCCTAGCACATAATTCAAACCAAGGGTTCATTGCCACAGTATACTGTAGAGGCCAAAAGTATAAAAGAGTTCAAAAAGGGATTAGTCAAATTTATGGAAGATAGGTCCATGGATGGCTATTAAAAACAACGGTCAAGATGCAATGTCTGACGTTAGAGAGTCCCTAAACTGTTGACTGCCAAGATCTTTGGGATTATAGAAGGGGAAGGAAGGTTCCATACATGCTGTATTTCTTTTCTTTTTCCAAAGCATCTGCCAATGGCCACTGCTGAAGACAGGATATCGGGCTAAACAGATGTGTATTCACAGCTCACAGCAGTTCCCATGTTCCTCACAGAAATGGGAACCAGTGTTGCCTCATTTCAAGCTTCTATTTAATTTCAAGTAAGCTCTTAAGGCATACTCAGCTCACAAGTATATGAGTACCTGCCAGTCAAGCATTAAGCAACATCATTAACATCTGTCACTAACACTTGGACTCTCTTTGGTGAAAAGTTTTGGAACGCTTTCAAATATTTCCTCATGTTAACCCCACAGACTTTTTCCTGCCCTAGATAGCAGCTGTCCCCTTGTCTCTAGAAGAAAGCTCTTTCTACCATATTTTCATATGCTTCTACAAACTGCAGCTTCCTCACTCAACATTTTGTCTATGCTTACAGCTGCACTGATTTTCAATTATGACATTTTAAAAAGCTGCTCCAAACTTCAAGTGCTCTGAATTTATTTTAAAGTTAAAATTACTTTAAACTTCTCTTAGCTTGACTTCTTCAAAGCTTAACTTAACTTAGCACTGTATCTGTTGCTGGTGCAGCTTGGAAATGCAAAGGGACCTTTGGGCAGATAGGGAGACTTCCCAAGAGTTACCTCCTTTGACACATGAAGCAGAACTGTGCTGGGTGATGTCCAAAAATACTTATGTGCATGGCAGGGGAGTACATGGCTAGGGACAGCCTGCCAAGCTAGGCAGCAACTGGGATTTGTGACTTCTGGCTCTGCTGTACATGTGTGGGATGTGGCCACAGCAGCAGGGGTAGCAGGAAGCAGTGCTTGAGCCTCACACTGGGTGTATGAGACCCAATGCCTCTGCATGTAGGCTGAGTGTAACCTCTGCCAAAGTCATGTAAAGACATTGTATAGTAAATGAGAAGTAATTGCTTGTGATTCAGGTCCAAACCCTCCTTATCCGCTGTGTTTCTTGCATTCCGGTCCATGAAAATCTGTCTTAGATCTGCCACATTATTCTAGATGTCTCAGAGAATGTTGCATAGACAGATCTGCTAAATGGATCAGTACAAGAGTCTGGAGTTCATATATGGAAAAAGCTATCAGGATCTGCTCTACCTCTACTCAGGCACAGAAAAGAAAAAAAGCTCTTATTGATTCAGACAGAGCAAGTTCTGTTTTTCAGTGCAGCTATTCTCAGTTTTCATCTTTCAAGAAATGCAGAGGTGACAAATAGTCTCAGACTTCCTCAAAAGCAGTGCATATGTTTAATTCTGTGATGGTACACATATATTTTCATCATAGGCCAGGGAATCTCAGCTCTTCCAGATGTGCCATCCATTCACCTCAGCACTAAAGCCATGATGAACATAATTTAGTAAATTCTACAAATTAAAAAGAATGTGCCATTGAAAGACTCCACCATTCATGTGCAGTGCATGAAGCTGATTTTCCAGTCATTACAAATGGAAAATGAAGTGACCTCTGCATGAAGCCTGTAGCCGTGAAGGAAAAGCTGCCTGGAAACAATAGTCCTTGGCCCTGAAAGCAGTATTGATGCTAAGCAAAATGGTGATAAGGACTGGTTATTTCAAGGCTAATTAAGTCAGGAGCACTGTATGCCTAAACTAGCTCCTGCTCCATTGTTAAATCATCCACCTGGTGTTCAGGTATTGCTCCCCAAAGCACCTTTGCATCAGCAAGGCCAGCATGCTTTGAAAATGCTGCCCGAACTCTAGCAGAAACCATGTTCAAAACACCACTGTGGGATATTCATAGCTCAATATACTGCAGTAAAAGAAGTTGCAACGTTAAGAATTTGGAAAGTAGAATGGCACAGTCAGCAAAGCGAGGTCAATTCATCACATGTTTCCGGAGCACCTTAGGATGGACCAATTGCCCCTCAGGAGTTACAGCTTCTCTCCACTGACATGGAGGGTCTGTGGGTGAGGTTAGAAATCTAACATATGGGTGGCTACAGCAGGTGAAAAGATGTAATCCTAAAAGCTTAACCCCATTCCCAGTGATGTTGACTGGAGTTACTCTGCTGCTTTCAGTAAAATCCAAATTGGGCATGTGCCTGTTATTTATCTCCTACTAAATCCACCAGTCCTTCTTTTCTCCCCCAAGAAATGAAACCAAGTTAATATAACAATAATACCCATTGTTCAGAGAGTACTAACAATGTGCCCTGCTTGGCTACTGTACAGATGACAGAATGAGGCTAAGCCTAGCACTCTTCCAAGAAGTTGTGCTGGCAGCACTTCTGCCGTTTATAAAAAAAAAATAAATAAATAATTAAAATGCCTCCAATAGTAAGCTGAAAAAATGGCGATCTTTCCCAGGCAAAAGAAAGATGAAATCGGTGTAAGAAAGCAAGTCAGGGACATTTAAGAGAACATTACAAGTAATAGAAATGCATAAATTAAAAAATAACTAAATATATGTGATAGCAGAAATATTGTCGTGTGTAACCACTGATGTGTTTAATTATAATTTATTATGTATGTATCACAGATACACACAAATTCTAAGTCTTCATCACATGATGTTGGACAAAGTTTGCAGTAATTGCATCTATTCATGTCAACAAACTCTAAATGACAGAGACAGAAGCTTTGAATAACCTGTTTTTACACTTCAGACGTTTCTACTGCTTTTCCCTGTTAGTACTTTTCTACTTCTGCAGAAGAAGCGCTCTCTCATGGCACACAGTATTACTTCTGAAGCCCTCACTGTGTGACTCCTGCAATGACCTGCAAGTACCTTCTACGACTTTCATGAATACCCACATGGGGCCACAAAATTACTAAATTGTGTTGCAGTTGCTGCTAGATGAATATTTGTTGGACAGGGCCTTGAGCAACCTGGTCTAGTGGAAGGTGTCCCTGCCAATGGCAAGGGGTTGGAACTAGATGATCTTAAGGTCCTCTCCAACCCTAACCATTCTATGATAACTGTGTTAGACCTGGTGTACTCTACTCAGAGACAAAGGCTGTCCAGGAAGGAAACACAGGAGTTCTAGGTACATCTATACTAACACTACAGAACATTTGAATTTTAATTCAGGTTTGAAGTGTGCTTTTGAAACAAATCTCCCATTCAACCCCATTTACTGCATTTTGACCTGCTTGATGCAGTCCAGCTGCTATTGGGTATTTGGTCTGTGGGATCCAATTAGCAGTAGTCCAGAGAAAGTCACCCTAAAAGATGTCTATAGTAGCCTGAACACCAACTGTTTAGCTCTATGGAGCTGGTTTCATTGCCTTGCACTGTTTGCTAACATGAACACAGCCTTTCTACACTGAAAACTGGGAAAGTAAAAACAAAACAAAACAAATTGTGCTGTATTTCTGTTTAGCTTCAGGAAAATGAGACCTAATCTCTGTCCTAAAATACAAAACTTGTGGATAAACATATACCTGTTCCAGGAAGACATCCTGGACAGGTAAGTGCAGTTTGAACAAAACTAGGAATGTTGCAAGAGAGTCATTACACAAGTATTGTAATATGAAGATTTTCTGAGTACTACCTCTTAATCTTACTTTTCACTAATGCTGGTATTTAAATCAATCCATTTTATTGTGTACCCTCTTCCATTTTCAGTTACCAGAAAATACACATGTGCTTCAGACTTAAACTGCTGTAATGCCCCTGGACCTGTGCCCGCTATGCAATATGATGACTATATCAGCATCTCCCCTTTCTGAACAACATATGGAAAAGAGCAACATCTGCCAGAGTTTGTAAGCAGGCAGGGGCAGTAAGGTTAGCTCTTAACCATGCATCTATGAGCTGGTAATCCAAAGGCATCACAAACATGGAGGGTTGTTAAGGTGTTTTGGGCACAGGCAACATTATCCTAGCCTCCTATACTTCTAAACCCATGGAAGCAGTCAGATCCTGTGGCAATACAGGCTTTTTTCGTTGTTTAGAATGGGTATGATTTAGGTGCTTAAATCACTGATGGCCGCATCCTGTTGTGTTTTAATTTTTCTTGGCAGAGGACAAGTGCAACATGGGTGTGCTCAGCATGGCAATGCAGCCTCCTCTGCTGGCAGGAGAAATTCCCCCACACTGCCTTTGTAAAACACACCCAGAGCTTGGCTCCCACAAAGGCATGGCTGATGCTTTCCTTCTGCAAAACAAACAGTAACTCTTGAACCTTTTCTGGAAGGAATTAAAAGACCAGATAAATGGGAGCTCATGGCAATATTTTGCTGGTCTTGTGAATGTCTTGATTATAGGGCAAGTCAAGGCACAGACCAGAGTAGAAGACCTGCAAGTGTGTATGGTAAAGTTTTTTGGGAAATAACTGGAGAAGCTACTGACATAAAACATTTGTCTTATCCTGACCAGAAAAAAGTGTCCCATTTTACTAGTGCTCTACCATAGTTTGGAGGATCAGCCTGTCCTCAGCTTTGGAAACACCATCACATAATGGCTGCCCTTCCATGCAAGGAGTAGGATGTTTCGTTTCTGCAGCTTGGAAATTCTTGTATTTGTTTTGCTAGCAAGTGAAGAAAGAAACTTAAAGTTGTTTTGATTCACAGGTCAATTTATTTTCACTAAACAAGAACACTTAACTTCTTGTGCTGGTGTCTTATCAAACAAGTTCCTGTTGTTGCAGGTATGTACTAAAGTTAAAAAATGTGTTCAGACAAATCTGCATGGAAAGGTTAACAAGATATAAATGATCTTAGGAGAGGTATTCTTCCCCACTGCTACAGAGGTTGGCATGAAGTAAAGTAGTTGGTCCCTTTGAAGAGCTGCCAGCATAAATATCTCGGAGTTAGAATTTTGGCTTTCATAACAAATACTGAAATGCAAGAGAACTATGCATTGATGAATATACTCTATGATTCAGTGGGACTAGACAACTCAGGCAGCTCTTAACTACAGTATAAACAAAATATCTTCCAAACCTTTATAAAACTTGTCAGTTACGTAAAATAATTCCATGATAATGACAATAGAATTCAAAGGAAGATGTGTGTCTTTTCTTTAGACTTCCTCAGTTTTAGAAGGCAAAGATCTCACCTGCGAAAACAATGGTGGGGCGCAGGACCCCAGTTTCTCTCAACAACCATCTGAACAGATTATTCATTCTCCTGTTTGCTCTGATCTATCCCTGAATTCTACCTAAGTACCTTTGAAATATTTTTTCTCATTTCTTTTTTACTTTAAGAGCTAAAACAGGTAACTGTTTGAATTTGCTGGCTTATCAAAGCTTTCCAAGCCTCTCAGAAGGTACCAAACACTAACGTGAGAGAAGTTACAGAAACTCCCAAACAGAAAGATTATCCTTAACTTTGAGACGGATGCAGGTTGGAATTTACGGGGGACAATCCTTTGGTTTTCAATCTTGTGGTTCAGCTGAAATGTGCCTCATAGTTGTCATGAAAGGGATCTGGGTGCAGATTTGTCCCACCTAACTTAATCTGTCTTAATTGAATATACTTTGTCACAATTTGTACATTTTTTTTCCTGAAGTTGCTGGAAAATTATGGGTACCTCCAAAGGAGAATTCACCTTTATGTATCCTCTAGACACCTGTCTTAAGATGAATTATACCCTGAAGGTGTACATCTGTGTTCACTGACGGCAGGAGGGACCCCAGATTATACGACCAGAGAGCCAATTAGTAGGTGACTAACTCTTTGATGGTTTAAAGAATCCAGTTTAGTGATCTGAACATCTGGAAAACTCATGCAGTGCCCTGTAGTCTTCCTTTATCCTCACCTCTCATCTCAATCAAGGATGATGGCAGAAAGCTGAATGAGTGACTCTGTCAGGTCTGCTCCCACATATGCAGTGCAATAGAGTACAGCTCCTTCTGCTGTGTGACTGGTGTCCACGACCAGAGCAAGCAGCAGATGCAGCTTTGTGCTACTGTGATCATATGACTAACGTACATATTTACTCACTTATAGGCAGATACAGAGGCATGCAGGTCTGCGTTATCTTTAAGGTCCTGGTCTGCATGAAACTGAGTGCAATGCACTTGCATTAACTGGGGCTGGGTTGCAGAGATGCTAAGGGCTGCTTTATAGATGCTCTGTAGCACTCTGTAGGTGCTCCTGAAACAGGTTTAAGTCCAAAGACTTTTCATTCCTTTCCTCCACACAATGACCAGTCAAAACGTTGATAACCTCATTCATGCTATTCAGAGATCTCTACTTTTGAAAAGGGTTCAGGAGACAACAGTACCATATGGAAAATGGTACACCCCTCTGACAGAGCCCAGCACAAGCCCCTTGGAAATGAGAGCATGGCTCTGCCCAGCTCCAGGGAACAGAGCAGTTGTACTTGGATTTCCTCCAGTGCATGTCTCCTAGGCATCAAGATGATTTAGCAGAACATCCCATATCCAAAGATTACAGACCAAACTAAATAAAGCCCTTGTGTGGGTGTGCAAAGCCCAAAACACTGTGGAAGCAAAAGGTTTCTCTTGCATTTCTCTGTATGGGTGTGTGTGTTGTATGATCCTGTGAGGCCCAGAGCTACAGGAGAGGGCAGATATATATAGAACCAAGCTTCAGAAAGCCAGCATAAGGAGGAGCACTATATATCACATCCCTACAAGCTGTGTCTGGAAAGAGATGGATGCAAGTGTGGTGCCTTACAGGCAGAGAGAAACTATGGTAGGGTCCAAGGAAAGAGGTCATGGACAGCACCCGCTCCTGAGCCTCAGCTGCAGAGCTTCCTCCCTGCTGTTGCTTTTGTCTGGGTTCCATAGCAGGCTCTCTGCAATGCCCAAAGTGAAGCAACTACTTCATGTTTGATAGGGTATGTCCATGTATTCTAACCGCAGTGACACCACTAATGCCCCTTAACTGTTTAGGTCCTCCTAAAAAAAAAAGCAAACAAAAAACAAACCCCTAAAAAACGAAACAAAAACCAAAACAAACTCCTTTCTTTTTTTCAGGCACAGGTTTAATCTTGTATCTGAAAAATTATCCACTGGAGCCCATAGCACTAGGCAGGAAATGAAAAGACACCAATATCATGGAGTGCACAGGAGAATAACACAGGAGACTGTTTAAAGGGTACAGTAGATTCTTATTGTTTATACATGTAGCAACACATATAAGCTGAATGCATCACAGACCCCTACTCCTTCACTTGCTTGACTTTCCTGACCTATGTACTTATACAAATGCAGCCAGACAGGTGAGTAAAATGTTTGCAGGTTCAGGCCCATCTAGTTGAAGCAGGCAACTGTCTATTAAAAGGCTGCACTGGAACTAAAAAAGAAAGTCTGCTGCCAAATTCAAATAGGAGAGAAAAAAAAAAAAAAAAAAAGAGAAGCCTCTTGAAAATAGGAGCAAGTTTCTACATGTACTTGTTTTCCTAGGAATGCACCATTTGTGAATACATATTTCATGATGACCACTCTGCTGACAGCTCCTTTGGAAAGGTAAACAGATTGTCCTGCTCCAGAACAGGGGTAAAAAATCTGTCTTTACATTTACTCATTCTTGTTTGCAAAATTTTCAGCTGCTTACTCAGGTCTGAAGTATTTGAAGAGCCAGATGAAAAGGAGATTGATGGAGCACATTTGCACTACACAAAGTTCCTGCTCTGTATTTTAATCGCTGCTTTGATGGGCATATCAGAGGAGGTCAGCAGAAGTGAAATGAGCTATGACTTGGGTGGTCTCTCTCAACTGAACCTCTAGCATACAATTCCTCTTATCTTCACTGAAGTGGGGCAAGAAAGATTTACAAGGCGGCCAGGATCTGAATGAGCTGGATCCTGGAGATCCTGCCTGTTGCAAAATGCTCCCTATGCTTTAGCATTAAAGTTTAACAGCAGCTCCTGTGATGCAATGTGCTTTGCATTCTCCTGGGGCAAAACACATGGACTGGTGGTGTGCTGCCCAAAGAACCTCAGCACCTCTGCAAGAGTTAACTACGCACAGCAAGGGGGCAGCTGGTGTGAATCAGGAGTGCTCCTCTGATCCCAGTAGAGCTGTACAGATTAGTACTATTGAAGATGTTGCCTGATCCAACTCTTTCTAGAATGTACTTATTTTGAATTTAGTTTCTAAAAGTGAAGCGGAGAGCAAAACCCAAACAACTCTCATCCAAGCTGTCTTCTTTATCAGAAGAAACAATAACTTACAAGAATGAAAACATGACCTTTAACGAGGTTTAGCAGATCTGCTTAGGATTTGGATCTTGCTAGGAGAGCCTAGCACATAGACCGCTTTCCTAAGCCTGTTTCTCTGTAGGCTGCTCTCATTGTAAATGCACTGAGTTGAATCACTCCCACATTGCTGTGCTGTTATTGTGGTACCGGGGCAAAAATATTTGGCAGGCATTTCAAAGAAAGTGCTTCAGATGGAATGACGGCAGCTGAGGAGCAAAATGCCAAGATTAAGGAAAGTGTATGCTCTGCTATGCAGGGAAGCTTTTCTGGAAGACATACTAAAAAGAAGTTTAGTCAGATTTTAACATACTTGCTAGTAACTTTTACTGGAAACAATACAGCAAAGCGGTCAATACTTGTGCAGTATTTAAAGTGTTGTTCAGAACATTAACATATATAAAGAAGACAAAAAATTCCCTACTGCTGAATGAAACAGAAGTTTTAATTCATCAGTACTATAAAGAATACACATTCCATTGGGGTATTCTACTCTAGTAATAGAAACTCCTCACAAAAAGATTATGATGAGCCTTGCAGTATAGAAAAAAACAGGTATTTTTTTGTTATTATAGCGGCACTTTTACCTCACCAAAGCTTGGGCAACTTCAGCTTTTCCATTAGAAGTTACTGTTTTCATGGATTTTTTTATAACTTGGACATCAGAATTGGCTTCCAGCTCTGACTTTGTAAATAAAAGCTCAGTCTGAGTCCCACTTATAATGCCAAAATTTAAAAAAATATTAGTTTGGACACCTTTAGTTATAGAAGAGCAGAAAAATAAAACTTTTCTGGTCTCATACAATCTAAAAATGCCTTTGGTTTACAAAGGCAATTTGTTAAGCAATTAGTCCAATTTTTCTAACCCCCTTTGGGGTACTAAAATGAAAATATTTGAGACACTAGATGTGAAAATGACTTTGCCATATGCAGTGACTACTTTTCATAAAAATTATTAATCTGATCTTTTGATCTGCTTTGCACATGCACACAGTGGAACTGTTCACCTGCTTATGCCAGCAAGAGTGAGCTGGACTTGTGGCGCAGACTGAAATGTGCTCTCTATACCTCCAGGAGTTTGCAAAGTGATTGGAGACTCTCCAGTGAGCATTTCATGGTCTTGCATGCAAGCGTATGCATTTTCCGTGGTTCCCAGCACACCTCTCAGCAGTGCCCTGGGAAGCCTGCTGCTTGCATGCATGCCACGGAGGATGATGATTCTGTTTCTGTTTTCTAAATGCAAGGTTGGCTTTCAGTTTATTCATGCATTTAAATTAAAAAAAAAAAAAAAACAAACACACACACAAGAAACAAAGAACAACCCCCCCCCTCCAAGCCCCCCCAAAAATTCTGTTGTGCTAAAATGTCTCACACCATAATCCATTAGTGTATTGAGATAAAAAAGTGCAATTTCTCCCGTAGCTTTTGCTTTTCGCTCTGGCTTCTATGTTCACCTGAACTTGTGATAGATCTATCTTTCCTGCAGACTGTCACTGACGCTTGTCCTTTCCTTCCCTTTGGCACTGCAAGCACTGAGTACTTCCCTAAAGCCCTGGGTAGTGGTGGGGGGCAGCCCCTGTGCTCCAGAGTGGGTGGGAGCCCTGCAGCATTTCCTGCCTCAGCACTGCTGGAGCCCCCATCCCACTGCTGAGCACTGCCATTGCCATAGCGAACTCCCACACCAGCCATATTGCCATTTGTCCCAACCTTTTTCTTCTGATTCACCTAGCATGTTATTTCTTCATTCATTGTCTTCTGCCTTGAATACTTGGGTTTTGCCTACATAGTTCTGCCCAGGTGTTCCTATACAGAAATATGGACACATGCACTGTATAATGCGCAGTAAATCCAATGCTGCTGGGAAGCAGCAAATGCTTCCCTTATGGTCTGCAGACACTCAGCAAGTTCAACACTGGACAAGTCCAACTGGCTGTAAATGTGCAAATCTATATTGCAGAGAATGTGCTGTAGATCTAGCACTTTTTGGAAATGCTGCAAACAGTATTCAAGTGCTGTGTCATTGATACATGCATGTACCATAAGTCCATCCAGCTTTTTCTGGAATCTGCGCAGCTCTAATGAATGTCTCACGACTGTGTGGTAGAATTTCTGTGTGTGTGCACATCAGATGAATCTGGCGTTTCTGGACATGCAGAAGAAGCTATATATTTCTTGTAATACATGCAGAAACCTCTGAAAACCATGAAATACTCACAAAATCTGGCTGCATACAATAGCTGAATCTAAAAGACTCATTTGAGACCCAGCATACAGAGTAGCCCTCAGTCTGCAGAGCTCTGCAGAGCTCCAGCCTTCAGATCTGATTTCTCTTCGTCTCCCAGTTGTTGCTAATAGTTCTGCTATGCTGTCCTTCTCAAACCTCTGCTTTTATCTGCAGCAGGGCCTCAAGTTGGCCAGGACTTGGAGGCAGAATTGTCCCACTGTTTCAGGAAAGTGAGTGCACCAAGAGACACTGAAAGGTTTCCAATTTCTAAAGCAAGATTTTATTAGAATATAAACTCATAAACTAGAACAAGGCATCTCTTTAAATTGAGTTAGCTCAGACTACTGGGCAGAGTAGACTGCATGAAGTGGTTTGAATACAATCTCCTCCCTTCCCATTACACCCATTACTACATTTCTGCTCTCTAATCCTGCAATTCTTAGTGGCTTCCTGGGTTTGAACAACTGCTGCCATGTCGTTTGTTCCTCAGATAAATCCTCCATCTTTCCAGCACTGTTTATACTTGGCTTGGCTCTGTTGTTGAGAGCAACTCTCCAGTTCCTTTCAGGAGGCTTCCACTCCATGCAGCAGGCTCCTACTCCATGCAGCAGGCTCCTGGCTTGGTTCACCTCCTTCCCACCACTTCTTCACTCCACCCACAGTCAGCAAGGCTTTCCTCCCACACACAATTACTTTGGGGTGGGAAAAATTCCCCTGTTCCTCAGAAGAGTGATAGCTGGTGCAGCAAACATTGACAAGACAAACTCTAGCCCCTCAGTCGCTGTGTCCCCTTAGTAAATTGACAAGCTCTGACTAGGCAAATCTCACTGCTCTACTGTCAGCCCCACTCTCACCTTCCATGCCACCCCTCAGAATCATACCTTCCTGTTACTCTGATTCATATGAAAGCGCTCCTCAGTAGAAAACCTGAAAATGCTCTTTCTCAAGGAAACCCATCAGAGACATTACTGGGGAAAAAAAAATTGCGCATGAAGGAAGGATTAGGCTGGTAAGTGGATTTGGGACTGCTTCAGGCTCCCATCCAGTTTCACCATTCTGGGAAGAGACACAGATACTCAGTGTGGCCTACAATGAACAGAAATACTTAGGAAGTTGTCAAGTATCATTGCACATGCCAACAGCACAGGTCAAGACAAGTATAAGCTGGTAACACAGGAAAAAACTAACCCTTGGAGGCAAGTGAGAGTAGGTGTGTTTAGCTTGTTTATCCTGCTCATTCTAGGTTCATGCTCTCGCTTCCTTGAAAATCTGAAAGATATGATTGCTAAACAAGTAGCAGTGCCGTTCACTCTGAGCCGCTGCACCAGGGAGTGCAGGCAGGACATTGTGATATGTTTTGGTTGCTCAGTGCAAACAGACCAGGAAAAAATCATAATTCTGGCACTTATTTTAACCACTGGGGTTGTAATACACCTCTCTTATTCGTAACCGTTGGAAAACTGGATGAATGATGTAGGCTGATTCATGATTCTTCTACATCTAAAGGGTCATGGTCACATGCATTGGTCACAGAGAATAAGCCTTCAACTGGACACATTCTGGCTGCAGTTTTGTGAGCTGGCTCCCATCAAAAACACTCGGTGCATGTTCCCACATCTCATCCTCTCTTCACTTTGCTCTTTGTGGCCCAGAAGAGCTTACACTTCCAGGGATTCAGCTGACAGGTAGCAAGTAAATAAACTGACAAGAAGAGAAGCATAAGGTGAGGAAAAGAACAGCAGACAAGTATGTTTGCTCAAAGGATTTTTTCCATTTAAGCATTGCTGTAATTTCAACACAGGCACTGCAGTGCTGAGGATGAAATAGGTATATGAGTTAGCAGCAGGACCACAAGCACTGGGAAATTACAGACTCCTGTAAATCCAGATTTCTAATGCAAACAGAATTATTTCAAGGTTTTCAGCTCTACCGTTTCAGCCTTAGACCCACTCAAACAAGAGAGGATCGAGAGTCTATTGGAGTGATACTGAAATCTGTTCAGGCCAATCAATTTACTTAGTGTGCAACATCTTTTTCTATAAATATAGTTTATGCTGGCAGTGACCAGCAGATAGATTGGACATAGACACCTTCACTACTTCCCTATGTTTTTCTTATGTGTCGTCTTTATAAATTAATGCATGCATCTGAAAATGGCAGCATTTATTTTGATTCCAGAGAAAAATCCAAAGTCTGCCCTTTTGTTCTCCAAAATGCACTACATTACTCAGTCCTCTGCTCCCCAGTTATTTTGAAGAAATGTCCTTTCCTTTCATGTGTGAGTTAGGTGATGCATTGCAGCCAGAGGGAGGCAAAAAAAAATGGATCTAAAGAATGATGAAATACAACCACAAAATTGAGCAAGTAATGTATGTTTTCCAGTTGGAAAAAAAAAACTCACTTAAAGAGTGATAGCTAAGATGCCCTGATACCAGTTTTCCTCTCAGCCAAAAAGTATGTTAAATCTATTGGTCAGTCTGTTAAAATTGTTCACCTGGTAAAGTTGGTACAGTGCTAAGTATTTGCTTTTGCTTGGATAAAGTAGCTACTCAGTTAAGGTTAAGCACATTTGATGGGCTTGAAAATCCTTGTGGTTTTTCTGTATGCAACACCCCTGACAATCTTTCTCTGGATCTGCAAGGACAAGTGGAATGAAAGCAGTAGACAAACAGGAACACCATCAGGCTACAAGATAAGACAGAAAGGTCCAAAAGAGCAAAGGATATACTCAAGTTCTTTTGATGGTAAATGATCTGTCAACCTGTGGAAAAGCCCAGGTGGTTGAACAGATAGGTGCATTTCCTAGGGGTGCTTACCTAAGCAAATCATTGGAGGAATGAATTGTGGTAGTTACTTGCATTGCTCCTCTCCCCACTTACCTGCATGGCTCAAAGGTAACTTCTTCCACATTTTAATTGTGGGCTATCCTAAGAGCCCCTCACCAGGAAAAAGTCCTACACCCTTACTGGCCCTTGCCCAAAACTGTGTCCTCCTTAGTACCCCATGTGTTGTTTTCTGTGCCTGCCATCTGTCTTTTTCTCCTTACTCTTAAGAATGTGCCAACACAGTTTAGGAGCAGCTTCTCTGTCTGAAAAATGATCCCAGGGGCTACGAGCACCAGGAGCAAAGTCCTCTTCTGGGATCAGGCCAGTGCTTAAGTCACTGACCTTGTTTGTCTCCCTTACTTAAAGCCACTGTCAAAGTTTCCATCTCTTTTTGCAGAGACATAGTCAGCTTTTTTGAAAGGGATGGTCAGAGGCAGTACAAGCTGCTGGTAGCCCTCTCTTTCTTTGTGTCTCTAAAAAGATCTCTGGAGATGTTAAAACTTTGTAAACCTAGGGAAGAAAAGGACTAGGAGGAGAGCCAGCAGGATGATTTGTTCCCACTCCAGAAGATGGCTTGCTAACATGGACAGTATCTGTCACAGGGCTGCCAGCCAGGACTTACTTTACCACAAGACATTTTGTTACGTAGCATGCACAAAGGAGTCAAATGGAGAGAAGTGCTGAACACCTGAAACCAAATTTGGTGTCACAGGGAGATGGAGATGCTCTAAAACTCCCACAGTTCAGCCCAATCAAATATGTCCTTCAGAGGGTTTTCTCTAAACACTTATTTTCAGGAGAATCAGAAGCCATTTCTTTTCCATCTTCCCCTCGGACTTTCTTTATTTTTTGGTAGAAGTAAATTTTGGCTCTTCCCATTTTGTGGGAGCATGGCTATCTCACATGACCATTGTTTCTTCAAATCTCCGGGTTCTCAAATTCTCTATTTTGTGTATATTCTGCAAATTAAGAGGGAGCTTCTGCCTTGAGTGCCCAAAGGCACTGTATTACCCAAAGTGCCTCACAGCTGCAAATGTTTAGGTTACCAGCACTTACCTACTGGAAAAGCAGAAATTTCATTTCAAGGTTAAGGCATAATATTCCATCCCTGGCAGAAATCTAAAGACTTTTCAAAATAGGAAGAAACAGTAAGCATGTTCCCAGCCCTCCCGCAGTCAGCACTGGAAGTCCCAGGCACATGTCTGGGCCCACAAGGGCATCTTTCAGAGGAGCTTTAATCACCAACAGCCAGCTGCTGGAGATATGCTAAAGAAAATGCCAGTCAATCAAAGATGTCTAGGACATGACTGATCTCATCTAATTAACCAACTTAAAAGACAGGTATTTAGTTTAACCTAAGTAATCGAAGACTTTTGGGAAAAGAGCGGATGAATGCAGAGCTACAGGTCTCTCTACTGATGGACGCAACACAGGGTGCTCAGGGCTGCTGCCTAACAGTGAGTGGACAAAGTTATTTGGGATGAGTCCTACCCTAAGACATTTTCTCAAAGAAATGACATTTTCTCAGTGTGTGCGTTGATTATTTCTACTTAAATTCATCAGAGAAAATTAAGATCATAATCCGACAGTCAGCACAAGTAAATGAATTCCTCTGCCCACAGAACCTATCTGGTTTCCCTAGAGTTCTGGATTGGTTTCTGAAGATTTTTGCGATGTTTGGCCTCCTGTCCCTGTCTTAAGGCCTTTTGATACAGGGATTCTCTTTATTTATAAGTTTTCTGGCTTTCTTGTCATATGCTTAGCACCATCCCTTTGACACTGGTTTAGCATAGTGTTGGGTTTAGCATTATTACTATAAAAGGGAATAGTATAAAAAGCTGTATCTGTCATTTACTAGAGTGAGTAAAGCTGAAACTTGTTTAACTGACCTGGAATTTTTCCTTTCTTGCGCAGCATCATTTTCATTAAAAAAGTGATAGAGCTCAACTAATCCCAGCAATAAAATGGTTGCTATTGAATGCCATGGTAGCTTTTGAAACAAGAAAACCTCTTTCTGTGTTCTCTGAAAAAGATTAAGAGACTGTCAGGTTTGAAAAGTTGTTGGCTCTGCTTAATACTTGCTAAGCACAGTTTAGACTGTTTTATTCATTTATACTCCCTCACTTGTCTCCTTCATGTGTCTTATATAATAATTTCCAAAGTCAGAAACAAAAAAAAATAAAAAGACATCAGCTAAGATAAAATGGCACAAGATTAAAAACTCTTAGCAGCCGTCAAACCTGGCGAGAAAGAATAAAGAGGTTTAAATTCATCGTATTTTACAGCCTTAGAATGCCACATATTAAATATAAATTTTGCTGATTATATTGTTACACATTCCATTGTTTCCATGCCATTGGCCTTCAGGACTTTATTACTTATGTAATTCCAAGATCTGACACAGCCAGAGTGAAGTGCATCTGATCTCAATGAATCGCATCTGATGAAAAAAAGTTGATTTTAGAAGAAAAAATACCATTTAATTTTACTGTGAGTCCATTGATTGTTGACAGATGTTACCATTCCCATTTAATTATTCTTGATTAATTTTAAAAAAATATAGATGTCAAAGTATTTGAAGTCATCCAGATAAAGATTTTGTTTAAACAAGTTCTCCTTACTCTTTTTCTTCTTTGTTCCCCCTCCCCTAGATTTTCCATATTAAGGGAAACCTGATTCAGGATGGTATATAGAATATTAGGGTTTCAAATAATACAGCATATTACTATTAATTAAAGACTAGGAAAGCATGAGGCTGTGGGAAGAGGAGGGGGTAATTTAGTAGGAAGTGTTTTATAGCAAGTGCTGGCATGAAACTCCTGCGCAGTACTGGGTCAACAGAAGCGCCTCAAATTGACATTTCTTGACCACCATGTATTCAGAGCTACAAATATGGACATACTTATTAGACATTGTTTAAAAACATATCTAAATCCCAAGGAACTGGCAATTTAAAATAAATAAGCAAAACTCGACTGGTTCCCCACTCTGGAATATGAGCACATACCTTATGTCTTTTGGATAAAGGGCTGAGAAAGAACAAGAATGTGCACTAGTGAGAAACCTCTGCCCTACAAGTACCCACATAAGAAGCTGCAACTCTTTGCCGGATGAAATATAAAAATGTTTATTATCATCTTTATCCTGTTTATTTGAAAGTATTAACATTAATTAAAAAACAAACAAACAAAAATCTATTACTTAATTTTCTTGATTTCCTACACATTATTTTCACAGGAAATATATTTTACCATACTCTCCATTATAAAGGATTCCAACTGTGGTCCAAAAGGACAGTTTCTTTAGTTTACTCTCTAAAAGTGTAGCAATGTATGCACCTGAATATTATAAATTCAGTTTTTTAGAAGCATGAGACATAGATAATAAAAATCTCATTGCAATGAAACTACGGGTAGACCATTTTTTTGCACAACTCAGAAGATATTTTGTAATTTAAAATGAGAAAATGCTCTTAATAAGCAAGTTAATTCCTCCTGATCCTTGTAAACCTAGCTACATTTTGCTGTGGTCCACAGGCAGACTCCTGGTGTATCTCAGGCATTTGAAACACTCTGAAGAAGACTGCTCAGAGGCTGGAGATAGATAATTGAATATAGGCGCTCAACACAGGTGTGCAAACTGTCAGCCTCAAAATGATCATCCTTCACCATTAACTTTGCTGACAACTTTATATGGCCCATGGTATATCCAATTTCCAGTCTATTCTCTCCTTTACCCATCCTGGCCATTGAAACAAAACTTTCACTGATTTGTGTGATTTGGATTTAACAACAAAATTGCTCATATGGCAGAGTGCAGCCTCAGAAAGCTTGTGTCTGTAGCAGAGCACTTATGGTCCTTTACCTATGTGTGGCCCCTCTGTGGATCAGCACATAGCTCTCAGGCTGCTGATTTGGAGCCTGACTTCTGCAGAGGATGAGGAGCTGCTGTACGGCCAGAAATACCTCAGCCACTACTGTAACAACCCAAATGGGAGATAGGAGTCTTCAAAACAAATCACACAAGTGCAAGTATGTTAAATGAATTGCTACCCCATTTCAAGACATCTTGATGGGTTTTCATGTTTTGTTGGTGAGCCCTGTTAACTCTGAGCTCTTCTACCCATATCTCATTGGAGGAAACCTGTGCGAGCAGTGAGTGGCCTGGCAGTGCTTCAAAGAATGCTGGCTTCAGACATACAAAGACTGCAGTGAAACTGCAATTCCATGACTGGTGCTTATCAAGTGTAATATTTTACTCTGTATAGTCTTGCTGTCCACCTGAAAAACATCTAATAGGACACATTGAGATTTCTCAAAATGTGGCCTCAGATCCTGGTTATGCTCCTGTTTTAAATAACTTATTCAAGCTGGCCCCTTGGATTTTGTGTTCCTGGGTTTCCTTTGATGTGGTTCAGTGTAATTTGTACTACACTGCCTGTCTTATTTAAATACAATGTTTAATCATGTTTAATTCTTAGAGTCTTGATTTAGGTATGGATCAAAAAATTGGGTGCAGATTTTATTTTTTTGGATTTGCTTCTAAAGATGTCTCCATATAATGTAGCAGATGAACTTTGTGTTGTTACATAAAATATTGCAATGTACAAAAAAAACCCCTCTGTGTTTGGAAAAGACAGTTCTTTTTAGAACGATCTCTACAGAAATGTATTTTGCTGTTCTGCTAAAACACCAACAGCTGAGGAGCATGAGAGATCACTTGGCATTCTTAAAGTTGAATTGCCCTGCACAACATATTTCTGTGGCGTAAAGAAAGATAACGTTACACCTTCAGAACCCCTATTACTGTAATTAAGAAAGGCAGCCTTCTCAAAATCTCTCCATGCTGTTGTGCTGACAGGAATGCAAATATATTAACCATTGCAGGCTTCAGTATTAATGCATCAAAACATGGATGGAATTTTTTTTTAAAAAAAAAAAGAGAAAAGGGGAAAAAGTTACTCCACATCTCTGGACTTCTGGGAAAGCTGGGTTGAAATACATAGCATGAAAAAAAAGTCTATGCTATCTGGCTATAGCATGTGTCAGCAGGATCCCAGAACTACTCTTGGGAGGTGTTCCCTGAATACAAACTAAGCATATTCCTGATCTCTCCTAAGGGAATTCCTACTGTAGGTCTTCAGGAAAAAGTGCCCATTTTTACCTGTAACTTGGAACAGCCTCTCACCTGTGCAGGGGATTGGTGCGGAAGGAATGGGAGCCCTGGTTCTGCCTGCCACCACCCTTTCCAAGGCTCTTCATTCCAGGAGTGCAAGAAAGTGATAACATGCCCCTGCATAAATGCATTAGCACCTGGGTAGATTTCTATCCTGGTAAACTGCTGTTTCTCAGTTCTTGTTGCACTTCTCCCGGTGCATATGCACTACCTGAGGAATAATGTGCTCCTGCACTGTCTTTCAGAGTGAACCAACTATTGCCTTCCAAAACATACTCCATGCTCAGTTCTGAGTACAGTTTGGTCTAGCAGCTACTCCTAGAAGCAGTATGAGTGGCACTGCCCTAGCTTCAAGCCTCTGCCTTTCACAGTACTTCAGCACTATGCCAGCAAGCTTTCCATCTTCAGACACCTTCTCATGCCCTTCTGTCATGTCCCAGAAGATGAAACACTTGCCCTTCGGTTTCTGATGTAAAAGAACTACAGAGCTGCAATACAACCTTCATATTATTGCAGGCATGTCAAATTAAGTAATTAAATCTCAGGATCATGAGGACAGCATATTGGCCACAAAGGAGACCAAAGGGAATGGCCTATGTAGGATGTAGCATGAGGCCTGTTTTCACGACATAATTGACATGCTACTCACATTGTGCCTGCTGAGCTGAGCATCCCTGTCGTGGTTTAAGTCGTAAATCACACTCCTCCCCTTCTTGGGGGGGGGGGGG
>JARCZZ010018423.1:0-14058 GCA_030323915.1 Brotogeris chrysoptera | reverse complement strand
GTGAATGCTCCATTGGTGGTGGCGTTCAAGGTCAGGTTGGACAGAGCCTTGGGTGGCATGGTTTAGTGTGAGGTGTCCCTGCTGATGGCAAGGGGGTTGGAACTAGACGATCTTAAGGTCCTTTCCAATCCTAACTATTCTATTCTATGATTCTTTGTTTATGATAGTATGCTTGTTTGAATGAATAACTGCTGAAAGCCAGTTAAGAGTTTATGAACTTCACCTTAATACCTTTATGCAAATTTTCCCCTCCCTTATCCATGACTAGATTTGAGTCCTCTTATGACTTTTCTGCTATTGCAGCCACATCTTATCTGGTATTTCCTACATACCAGAGATCTCAGCTGCGCTACACCATCCTTAATCAATGACCCAAAAGCAGCACATTCCTCCAGCAGGAAATCCTGGGTCATTTCTTAGCTTCAGGGAGACTAAATTCTTCCTCGTATGCCATAGGATGCAGCAGAAGTGCACCTACCACTTTTCCAAATTATAAAATTTTGCTGGTCTATGGATAAGAGCTTTGCCTGTGGCTGTTCTCTGACCCTAGGAGCCTGCACCTGTAGGATGTATGTATAATGGAAAGATCAGCAATAATTTCTCCTAGAAGACAGCTGTAGAGGAGAAGTGCACAGTTTAGTAGTTGACAAGATGCACTGGATGGCCCATTTTTATGCATATTGCAATAACTACACATCATTCCAACAGAAATTCTGTCTGGCACTCAGGGGAATCAGAGAATCCCTGTGATAATGGGCCACCCAGATCCATCTAGCGCATGTAGAGCTCTGACATAGAAATGCTCCATTAGTGCTGGGCTAACGGGGATGCATTCTACAGGGAAAAGACATCTCCCTCATAATAGCTGATGCTTCATCAAGTGAAGGAAGATATAATAATTTCCTTGAAAGTTCACTGAATCTCAAAAAAATTCAGGAAGAGTACATATAGTGAGTGTAAAAGATATGCTCAAATTAAGGCAAAGACATTTCCTCACACCACAAACCCACACAGGACATAACTGTTAGGCTTCATAAACAAAGTGAGATGCAAAGGGCTCAAAGCAATATGATACACTGTCATCCAAGCTGTAAGGGGAAAATGACCTTTCATTCAGCAGTTTCTCACTCTAACAATTGTAGAAGAAATCAGTCCTGCAGTGGGTCCCTGATGTCCCTGCTCCTTAGATACCCTTTTGTAAGGGCAGCCTTTTTTTTTTATACCAGGAGCTGCCAATAGTCTACAGACAGGCTCCTTCTATCAGGCACTCCTGGAAGTGGTCCCCACTACCTTGTCCATAGACTCACATCCTACTGACACGAAGACCAGGAGGAGTCATCACTGTGGTATTTCAGATGCACTTGCAGGAAGTCCAAGAGCTACCAATGTTTCCAACTCAGTTTGAAAACACCAGTAGGTGGAAAATTCACCATTCTCCTTGATAATGTGAACTTGTATTTAACCTTCTTATGCCCGAAAAAAAAAATGTGTCTCACTTCTGGTTTAACTAAACTAACTTCAGTATGCCACATGCCCTTGTTATCCTCTCCGCACTGCAAGAAGAGCCCTGTAACACTCTGCATTTGCTTTCCATGAAAAAAATCACACCAATGGGCTACCATTGCTTTTGCCTGGTAAAGTTCTACTAGGGTGACACTGGAGTCAGCTAACAAGGTCTGTCCATCTAAGCAGACCATCCACAAGCTTATCTGTCAGTATCAAAATTTTAACCTTTAAATCTTATTTTCTATACTTCTTTAAGTCTTTTTCAGGTTTTTTGGTTGTTTTGTTTCTTTGGTTTGGTTTTTGTGGGTGTTTTGTGTTTTTGTTTGTTTGGTTTTAGTGTGTTTTTTTTTAATCTCTGACAGAATCATTCAGCTCTTCAGCTGGTCTGAAAACACAGCAGGTCAGTTTGTATAAGTAATTTTATACCAGGTGAAGAACTGGGCCACTGATTCTTGCTCTCCTCATTTCTCATTCTGTAGTACCTCTGTTCACAAGCTAGTAAATGCACCTAAGAGGCCATCAAGCATCACCTTGTATAAATCAGCTGATTAAAAATATTGTCTTTTATACCATTTAACCCTTAAACATTGTCCAACATCCCTCCTTTAGAGGTGCTCTGAACAATGGCAGCATGAAAACAAACAACATATGCTCTTGCTCTGTTGACCCAAAAGGAAGTGAAAGATGATTTATGGCTCAGATGTGCAGCTGCGGCACCTTGAAACAACCCTGATGGCTGCAGTGTACTAAAATCTTGGTCTGATTTGAGTTGCTCATACTCAGCTAGAGTGTTAGGCTGCTTATTCAGATCCTCATGCTGAAACCTAGTTGACCTCTCTTTTTAGGGCTGGGTTGCAGCTGCAAACAGAATGTGCATCTGCAGAGCCCTCTCTGAAAATAGTCATCTTTGTTGTGACTAAGATATATAGATCTTTTTTCAGTAGCACCCTTATTTGATTGACTGATGTGCCTGCAAGTTATTTCCGAATCTGGGTTATTTCTATTTCTGATGAAAGATTCTAGATGCTGTGTAATTGCTAAGCCCACTCTCTTATTTGATAATACTTTTAAACCTAAAACTGGGAGCAAACTGTTTTGTTGTGTAAAGTCTGTATTTGTGTCAGAAATATTGACGGTCACAACCAGACTAAGGGCGTCTTCCTCATGTATTAAATTACATTGCTTAGAAGTATAACAAGTCAACATCGTGCACTCCTTCACTGTCACTTAGAGATCTTTTTTAAGTCCCTTCCTTTCCTGTTAGAAAAACACAGGGCTGTTTAGTAACTCTTTCCATCTAAGGATCACAAAAGGAAAAAGAGATTATGTGAATTTGCCTGTGCTTTTTCACATCAATTGCTTGATCAGCTCTGCTAAATTTGGTCAGATGTTTTGCATTCTGATTAGAAATGACAATCAGGAGATTAAAGAGTGAAATAGAAAATTAACTGCAAAGACATGTAAAAATCATTATATATCAGTAAATATGAGAAATTTCAACAATAATTCATGGAGGTTCCAGAGGAAACCTTCATAATTTAGTGTAAATAGCATGGGAAGATAAGTCATATTTACTGTTGGAGAGCTCCTGAAACCATTGAGGACTGTGTGTGGACCTGCGTGCATGTGCATGTGTTCACCCATTCATGAAACTTCAAAATGGTTATAAAGCCAGTTTAAACAGGCCTTCTTTAATTGGAAAAGAAAAGCTGGAAAGATCAGCCTAAAAAATTACCCTCAACCACATGAGCTGACTAATGAAAATAACGTGCTGCATGAGACAAAGTTGAAAAAAAATAAAATAAACCTCTAGGTTTGTACACAGTGTTTTCTGGCACTCAAAACATAAGTCCGAGAATCTACCTTTCACTCAAACACAGGTGCTGTGTTAATAATTACTATGCTTTTAAACAGATTATTTGGAACTAAGAGTAACTCAACTTCTAAGGAGTAGTTTGTGCTCTCTATATTGCAGCTTTATAGTATATGGTGGTTTTTATATTCCACCTTCTCTATATTCTTGAAGGATTAGCAAGCATCCTTCTAAAGTAAGATTTTGGTTTGTGTATACTGGTTTTACATTGGAGTTGTGCTTTCAGCTGTTGCTATTAGAAACTGATGCTAAGATGTGTCAAATTTATAATGTTTTGAAAAGAAGTTTTCCTTCATGAACATCCTGTGAGGAGTTTAGAGTTGAGTATCTAAGGTCTCAAAGCTCCCATCTGTGTTAGGCACACTCAAGCCACATGGATTGAGCGAGGCCCTTGCTGTAACTGTTCGTCATGCTGCTGGTGGCCTTTGTGGCACCACATGCTTGTCCCAAGACCCCAAAGCCAAGGGCAAGGACAGGGGCTGGAAAAGGGGCATTTCCATAAGCTACATTAAGTAGAACCATCAGCATAAGTATTTTTCACATTAAATAGATCATTACCTTTCTTGATTTTTTTTTTTAAATAATTTTAAGAGTTTAATTTTGGAAGATGTATTAAAGCTAATTTTGAACTGCAGTAGTTCTTTCTCTTTTAATTAATGACACTAGATGAATGTTCTTCGTATTGGACTTGCAGTAATGCCCAGCTATTCTCACAAGGAGCAGTGCCTTTGTGAGATACACTATTTGAATTAATCATAATTTCCTGCTTCAAACATCTTACAATGTAACAAGACAAAAAAGGAACAGAATATGGAAAGCCATTAGTGTAACAGTAGGCAAATATAAAGTTAGTTCTTTTTCTTACCCTCACAGGGAAAAAGTGCAAGAAAAAAAAAGACCTAAATACACAGAAATTTCATTTTATGCTGTAAACAAACAGAAAGCTTTAGGCAAAGTTAAAGGTGGTACTATAGCTTTTCTTCATTGTGTCTGTTTCTCAGAACATAAAGGTATATTCGCTGTATCCAGCAACATCCTCTGACTATTATGATTGACTTTGTTCTCTTGGGCAAGGCAATGGGATCTGAAGCATGCAGTAAATGGCTATACAAAGTTTCTTTCATGAAACAGCAACAAACGCTTTAAGCCTGAGGTACTTCTCAGTTAAGGAGGGCTAGACTTCTTAATACAAACTACATCACAAACTCCAATATAGTGCATAACAGATCAACATGGCACACAGTAATTAGAACCTCGTCTAAATGATGACAAAACGTTATAGGATCTATTTCAGTCTCCAGTCCCAAAGAGAAAATCGTTATAAGATATACTTTTACTTTTCCGTGGGCAGTTTTTTCCTAACAATATCAGATGTTTAAGTTACTTTCTTTTTTCTTTTTTCTTTCTTCTTTTTTCTTTTTTTTTGTTTTTTTTTGTGGTCTTACTTCACCAATTTTCATACCATTTAATGATCAAACAGAAAACTTGCTTTTATAAACTCATAAATTTAAACATATCCCACATAAAATGCAGACAAGCAACACCAGCATAGTAATTATCTAGGGGGAAAAAAAAAAAGAGAAAGAAAAAGAAATAGGACTTTTTAACATTCCTTGCACCCTGCTAGGAACAAAAATAGCTTTCATAGAAATCTGTTAGTCAAGTAATAAAATCTGATGGGATGGGGGTGGGGAGCTTGTTCTGCAGCAAGACAGACTCTACTGAATTAGAACATGGTGAAAAACATACTCATCAAGAGCAAAGGAGATTAGGAGCATCTTTCACATTGACCAAGCCTCCCTACATCGAGCCATAATAAATGTTTCAGTAGCAAAGCCTGACCATAATAAGTATTTTTGCAGGCTTAATGCCAAACCTGAAACAGGATTCTGTAGGACTTTGTCCAATTTCTTAATTTAAAAATGCAGTATGAGTTTAAAAATATATTTTTAGCTGTAGCAGTACAGCTTTGTTGCACTGAACTGTTTTTGTTTTTTTTTTTTTAACTTTCCTAAATGTTTGATAAACTTCCAGGTTTATTAAAACAATTTTACTGAAGCGTGAAGTGACTGTAAATTCCCCTCCAGCTTCTTGCTAGAGGTTGCTTTAGTGTAAGTCTTCTACTTTGTGATGTTCTATTTCAAGAAGTTGTTTGTTGGTTAAAAATGTAAGGTCTGACCATGCCATTAACCTTTCAGCAGAGCTCCCTCTCTTCTGCTTCAGGGCACAACATAGAGAGACCTTGACAGCACAGTGGCTTCGCTTGTGGGAGAACCATTGCCTTCCCACTCCCTCTCTTTGCTGCCATCCTGAACTCCTTAAAAAGAGGCTGGAGGAGCTGAGACTGTTCAGCTTGGAGAAGAGGTGGCTTCAGGGGACATAACAGCAGTCCCCAGTGCCCACAGGACATCTCCATCAGGGTGATGGAGGCAGGTTCTTCACAGCAGTGCCCTCTGGGAAGAAGAGATGCGATGGACATGAGCTGAGAGTTTCAGCTAGGACATAAGGAGAAACTTTTCCCCATGAAGACAGTCAGGCTCAGGCACAGGCACAGATTTCCCAGAGTGCTGGTGGAGTCTCCATCCTTGGAGGTCTTCAAGGCTAGGCTAAATGAAGCCCTGAGCATCCTGGTCTGACCTCAAAGCTGACCTGCTGTGACAAGGTGGTTGTAGCAGGGACCTCTTGAGCTCCCTCCCAGCCTAAGCTATTCTGTGAGCCTGTGAAAATCTCAGTGTAGTCTTGTAGAGAGAGCTGCTCCCCTTCCTGGGATTTTCCATCTTCTGTGTTCTCTGAAAGGGCCTTCACAGATTTTGGCAGTCTCGTGGTTTCATAGCTGCTATGCGAACACTTAGAAGTTATCTACCCTTACATAACAGCTTATTAAGCCGAGTGCTGTGCAAAAGATTTCATATCCTTTTGTACAAGATGATTTAGCACAGAAGGCCATCAAGACTCTGGCTTCTTCTGAAAGCTATCTTAGAAAAATAAATAAATGTATGACAATAAAGAATGCTTAACAGTGAATGAATAACTACAAGTATGAAGTGGAATTTCTGGGTTTCCCATTACAGGTGAATGTACATACAATACCAAGTTGAAGAGGCTGGCTCATTGCCACCTCTTCCCCATCCTGTCTGTAGCTAGTGAAGCGCCAGGCACAGGTTCTAAATCATTTTTTCTTCAGTCATGGTGTGACAAAAAGTGAAGAGTAGGCTCATGGCATGAAAAGTACTTTGGAGTTCTCTGGATCTTCACTCTGACTAAATGGGAAATACCTGTTTTCTGTTAAAACAAGGGACACCTTATGAACATCTGCATTATATTCACTTTTTCTCTTGGTTATTATCTCAGACTATACTTTACACCACAGTATCTGAGCATCCTCACAAGCAGGAGATATTTCACGACTAAATTCCAGCAGTGACCTTATGATTTTTTGAAGTACTCGCACTCTATTCTGCTCAGGAAACTTAAAGAAGCCATGTTTTGTTTTGGTTTTGTTTCGATTTTAATGCTGATAATCTGGGACTAGCTGAGATACTGTATTTTCAGATAAGCTGTTATGGTTTAAGCCCAGCCATAGCTCATACAGCTCGTTTGCTCACTCCCCCCTCTTTCTTCCCCCCCTCTCCCAGGGGGATGGGAAGGAGAATTGAAAGAATATAACTCCCATGGGTTGAGATAAGAACAATCCAGTAACTAGGATATAACACAAACCACTGCTGCTACCACCAGTAATAATAATGATAAGGGAAACAGCAAGGGAAGAGAATATAGCTCCTCACCACCTGATGACCGATACCAAGCCCGACCCAGCAGTGATCTAACCCTTCCGGGTAACTTTCCCCAGTTTTTACATCCTGTGCATGACATGCTGTGGTATGGAATACCTCTTTGGTCAGTATGGGTCAGGTTTCCTGTCTCTGCTTCCTCCCGGCTTCCCCTCCTTCCTGGCAGAGCATGAGACTCAGAAAGTCCTTGGTCAGAGTAAACATTGGAGCAGTAACTAAAACCATCGGTGTTATCAGCGCTGTTTCCAGGCCAAAAGTCAAAAACACAGCTCTGCACCAGCTACTAAGAAGGAGAAAAAATAACTGCTACTGCTGAACCCAGGACATGGGCATTAGATTTACTGTAAGTTTTTATGAATAGGTTTTTTCAACAAGTAAAAGGACACTTACTAGTAAAACACGTATTTTACAATGAGTACATTATTGTCAACCTTTTAAAGTAGTAATATTCTATTTTAAAATGGAAATATGCATCTCTGGTAACTCTGAGGATAAATTTTGTCCAATAATAACTAAAATGGGAGTGGATATTATTGACACATTCTGTGGAAAAGTCTTCAGGAAATATTGAAAAATTACTGTAGAAAAGGGCTTTGTGAATTTTACTTTCAGAGCTGTTGCCTGAAGTAACTGCCTGTAGCATCAAGCATACTCCTTTGTCTGTATAGATAATTTAGACTTCTAGTGAGTGGTTCATCAGGGATGTAAAATTTCAGGACTAGGTAAGCCATCAACATCCTTTCTACACAATGCCATTTCTACAGTGTTTATTGTGATATCATTATGTACTTTGGAGGGTCTAGCTGTCTTTCATCACTCTGCTAATGCATCATGGGCTGAAGATAAGGAAGTGACTGAGCTCCCTCAGCCAAATCTGATAAGGAACTGCTAAGCACCATGCCACTGAGAAGGAGTGAACTGGGCCACATCACTAGAAATGTGATCATGTTAGAGGGAGCAGTCTCCAACATCTGGAGGCCATGGCAGCACTGGCTAAAAGAATTTTAAGCTGCCATGCAACCACCATTGAGTACCATGTGCCTTAGTCAAAACAGCCGAAGGCTGTACTTGATTCCCTCATCCAGGTCATCAATAAAGATATTGAACTACACTGGCCCTAATACCAAGCCCTGGGGGACGCCACTAGTAACCAGTCACCAACTAGATGTGACACAGTTCACCATCACACTTTGGGTTCTGCCGTTCACTCAGGTTTTACCCAGCAAAGAATACTGGGTTTGTTCCCCTGGTTTTCCCACATGCACTGGGTGATCACTCTCAGGATGAATTGCTCCATGAGCTTCCCCAGCACCGAGGTCAGGCTGACAGCCCTGTAGTTTCCAGGGTCTTCCTTCCGGACCTTTCTGTAGAGAGGCATCATGCTGGCCAGCCTCCAATCCCCTGGGACCTGCCTACTAGACCAAGAGTGATGATAAATGATGGAGATCGACTTTGTGAGCTCCTCTGCTAGCTCTTTCAGAAGCCTTGGGTAGAACCCATCCAGCTGCATAGGCTTGTATACATCTAAATGGAGTGAGAGGTCAATAACCCTTGGTTTTCCACCTGGATTATGGAAACTTCAGTCAGCTCCCATCCCTATCATCCAGCTCAGGGAACTGAGTACCCTGAGGAAGGCTGATCTGCCTGTTAAAAACCGAGGCAAAGGAATTGACAAGAGCAATGGTAAAGGTAAATAATAAATAATAAAATAATAAATAATGAAAAGGTAACACTGTAACATGAGTGTTGCTGTTTCTCTGTGTGGATAGGAATGATTGCACACAATGTCTTTCAGAGGATAAAAAGTACCCCAGTGCTCGCTTTTCCAAGACACTGAACCTATTTATAAGAAACCTGGTAGATTTGGGGTAAGAAAAACAAGACAGAACATGGTTGTTAGCCAAGTAATGATGTATAAATAGCTTTCTGGGGGTTTAATGTAAGCTTTGTTTTAAGTCTGCACAGCAGTAAGTGGCAGGGACAGATGAACGCTTAAGAAACACAGATCCTGCTCTCATGCTGGTGTCCCTAATAATGAATGCCCAAAAGAAAATAAAAATACCTACATGCTGCTAAGGGCTTAGACCATGATGATTTTTGGAAACTGTCTAAGAAGTCAGGGTATCTTCTTCAGTTTTTACTTTAATAAACTGTGACCTTTTACATAATACTGCAATAACAGCTAAAACTAAATTTTTCCATTATCTTAATGCTTGCAAGTCCTTACCTTTGTAAGAAGATAAAATATTATTTGAACCTAGTGGAAAAAGTATTTAAAAGGAACAATTCTCATGGAATCAGGAAAACTGATCCATTCTTGTTATCCAGCCACACTAGCATCATTTATTAGTACCCTTACATTTACATGTCTTCTGTGCCTATGATCTCTAATTAAGGACCCTCCCTTTATAGCTTTCACTTGTGAAGGACCTGCTTTTGTCCATAGTTTTCAGTTCCTTGTGAGTGAACTGAAATGTCTCAAGAGATGCTTGCCAGCATTTCACCTGGTATAACTGGACTTAGGCCAGAAACAACCAGGAAAACAGCTGACCAGCCGCTGTAGTCAACAGTCCTTACATATTTCATTAGAATGGAGTCTGAAGAATGTTCTCCATAATTTCCAAGGACTGTGTTATCATCCATCTCTTGGAGTCAAGTGTCAGAGCTGCTGTCATAATAATCTTTTGAAGTACTGGACTCTCTTTTGAGACCAACATAGCCATCTGCTGTGCTAGAGTTCCCATCCTGTGTTATCTCTGTGAAAGCACTAGTTATGGTGAGTGAACATTAGCACCAACACAGACACTTGGGTTCTGGACTTCTAGTCCTACCCATGCAAAGAAAGACACAGACCCTTGAAAGTCTGCAGATGCAAAATCTGTTTGCAGAACAAACTGCTTAAACACAGGTTCATCAGGTAACCAAAGTTCAGATGCTAATAAAACAATTACATTAGTTGGCCTAAAACACACCCTAGGATTCCTACTTGGTAATCCAGAAATGTATTTGGTTTTCACACCCTCAAATTCTATGCTTTCAGTCAGAAGAACACAACAATCAGTATGGAATGGCTTTTTTGACCCTCCTGAGTTTGTGGCTTTATTAATTTTATCAGAGTCAGCAGGAAAAGATTTTCAATGCAAATGTTATATCATGGCTTGAGAAAATCCAAATTACAACAATATGACAATTAAAACTAACCATATATTTTGACGAGACAAAAATTATCCTGTATCATATCTGCACTTCAGCATCTCAGTGTATTGTTGTCTTCATAAATGTTTTTAAGGTCTCCCAAGGGTTAAAATAGCACTTAATGTATCAGCATGGAATTACTTAAGGATGTTTGTATTTTACACTAATTTTATATTACCTTAAAAAAGATTGAAAGATGCTGCATGCAACCACTGAACCACTCTGGTCTTTGTCTGCAAAATGGACATAAGCAAATTTGCTTTTCTTGAAGGTCTGTGAAAAAAAGATGCAGAATACAAGACATTATTTGCTGATACTATCAGTTATTATTTCTGCTGGCATATTCAGGCTTTTGTGGTGGAGCAATGCTGAAATGCTGCTAACTGAAGACACAAACACAGCCCAAGTGCTTAGAGCACTGGTTCTGTAATCTGGCTTTCTCTTTGCAAATCCCTTTCCATTTATAGCGCTAGTTTCAATGCAGGGGTGCAGATGTCCCTGCTCCCTTCAGCAACACTCAATATGCAGCTCCCAAGGGTATGGCTATTCATAGCTCTCCATGCTGTTTGCTGCAGAGTCCTGATGATGATGCATTGATTGCCGTGAGGAAAACTGACAATTTAAAGCAAAACCACAGACAGACACAGACACATAGGCACATGTGGGTGGCAGTGACGTGGACAGAAACAAACTTCTCGGGATTCAAAGCTGGTGACAGACTTCAAAGGCTCAGTCTCTCACTGAATCATCAATAATTCCGCACACACTAAAGCCTTTATTTAGCTGTTTTGGTGAAAAAAATAGCTCTTGCTTGATAACCATCTAAGATGCTAAACCTGTCCTGTAGAATTTTGTATTCTAAATAAATTTAAGTGTGTGTGTTTGCATGTATTTCTCTTCAGAATAGCTCTTCAGCTGCTGAAGGCTGTCTACCAGTTATTAACTGGTTTTGAAAGTGCTGTTAGGCATGGTCCTGAGATGGCAGCACTAATGAATTGTTCCCCCCAGGAGACTATTCCCCTAAGATTAATTCCTCAGGGATGTTACCAGACACCATAGGAAGCACATATATATTTATATCATGCCGGGGGACCTATTGTAACTCCCCGTAGCCCCAGCCATCTCCGGCAGCAGTACACAGGGAGGAGCCTAGGTCCATTTCATGTTATTTGCTGTGCTTTGGTGTGACTCAAAAAGCAAAGACATGCCCTGATGCTGCTTTCAGGGCCTGTCCGTTGGTATGCACACACATTCTGCAAATGACAGCAGTTCTGCTAAGGTCTTGAATACAGAATTTGGAAAGATTTAATCTGTGGCACTGCCCCTTCCCATGCAAGAAGCCTTTATTTAATCTGTGAAGCCTTAATGATTTAGAGATTTGTTTATTTGCATGTTTCCTTTGAGAGGTTTTATATCTTTCTGTCATTGACTAATTAAGTTAAATGCCATGTTGCTACTGTGGAAACCTCTCTCTAAAAACAGCATCCCGGTTTTTACGATTTCCAAAAATTGCTACCTCCACCACAGCATCACTTGACTCTTTTATGCTCTTGAATTAAGATGAGTCCTTTTGAACCTGAAATAAGAAAAAGCAAAATATACTGTTTAGGACTTTCTTATAATATGCTTATACTGTACAGTTTCTGGTTTATGGCCTGTGCCGGGATGCAGGGCTAAATTGTGACTCTTGACACATGGGTGTGCAGAACAGCAGGTGTCCTCTGCATCCATGTCTGACCTCTCTCAGCCTTAGGGTCAGATAAGAAGTACCTAGATAGTGTGTCCTAGTGTGTAGGATCATGATGTGGCCAGCTGCAGTTAATGGAAGCAGCATTGCTACTTCTCACTCTACTGACCAGAAACATTTACTAGTGTGTAGGTTGACAGCAATATAATTTCCCTCCCTGCCTTGAGAATACGTAAAAACAAGTGATGAATTTTTTCTTAAAAATGTTTCACCACATGAATACGGAAAAAATCTGCTCATTTATTCAGGGAAAGTTCAGTAGAAGTGTTTTGAACATGATTGACTCAGATAGGCATCTCCTCATACCTGGAATACTTTCCACTCCGTGTCTGAATTCCTGAGAAATAGTGGTATGGAAATTAAAATCAAATTATAGCAATGAAATGTAGTGAATTTCCTTTCCCAACTTAATTATACATAACCAAATCTTAAAGTGCTAGAGTTTACATGGACTAAGATTTAGAAGCAATATTACTGTGATCTGTCAAACAGATTCAAGGCGATTGTCCCTCTCTCTGAGTCACTCATAGTTCCATGCATACACCAAATCTGTAACAGAGGACAGAATCATAAACCACAGCCATATTATGGCTTAAAAAACTGAAATATGAAAGCTGAATTTTGAAACATTGTGAATTTCAATATAAATGGGTCCGAGATTTCCTAAAGCAAATTTTCAGTTACAGATACATAATGTGTTCTGAGTGCAAACTATCTGTTAGCTTTTCTTACTGCTCAGAGCAATCTGTCTTGTTAACAGCTGAACTTAGAGCAGGCAATTCAGAGGAAATGAGATAAATAATCCTGAGATGGAACACCTAAAAATGAATGATAGAGTAATCAAGTATCTGAATACTGCAGCTCTAGTTGGATCATATCTTCTTCATTAATTAAGAGAAGTCAGAATTACTATGCATTTCTTTTTGCCAAAGTTGTTACCTGCTTGGGGGTTAATGTCTGAAAAGAAAGTATCCTGTGAGCATGCAAAAATTATTGTTTGGGCAATTTCATACCATTCTCGTATGTCTTTTCCCTAATGCCGCTGAAGAGCTTGGCTACAGGGGAAGAGCACAGACCCATTTTGTGTTATGGTGGTTTCCCCATTATTTATTGTTGCTCTTCACAAATTTCAGTGCAGAATAACAATCCCCAGAGTGACTGAATAGATCCTCTCATCTAATTCCTTCCTACCTGACTTCTCTCTGGCTACTGTGGTTTATCATTCCTCTTCACAGGTTAAGGTCATTTGAATGCATTTTATGTCCTCCATTTGTCATTTTAAACACTTGGGGTTTTTTTGTTCTTTGTTCTTTTCAGTCTTTCTCCTTCTGTTTTCCATTTTATCTTTATGCCTAATCTCACCCACCATGCTAACTCTGATGACATCAGCTGCTTGTGCAAGCTCTTGCTTTGCCAAGGGGGTCTCAGTTACACACTCTTACGTGCCTTATTTACTACACCTTCTTTGTTTACAAAGAAAAATGTGGCTTCCCCTGTGTGTGGCTGTTCTACCCAGCATGGCTTCAATGCTCTTCATGCTCTGCCTCTTGGCGTCGTCTTTGGCTTGTCAGTTTTCTTCACGAACACTTACTGATATATCCAATTTTTCCTCAGTTGTGCTATGATTCTTGTACATGAGTACACTCTAGCCTGTTCTCTGTGTCTTTCAGAAACACTCTGTATCTTCTGGATCACTGCCTTCTCTCTTGCTATAGCTGTCAGGGCTTCCTTCACTGACTATTCCACCTTCAGGAACTGCATTTTCTACCCCAATTACGCTGTACATCAAGCTCTCATAGAATCATAGAATAGTTGGGGTTGGAAAGGACCTTAAGATCATCTAGTTCCAACCCCCCTGCCATCAACAGCGACACCTCACACTAAACCATGCCACCCAAGGCTCTGTCCAACCTGACCTTGAACGCCACCACCAATGGAGCATTCAC